>PVHP010003191.1:0-64717 GCA_004024765.1 Zapus hudsonius | reverse complement strand
CTCACTGGCTTATCCTTTGTTGACTTAATGGCTGTGGCTGTGGGTCCCTTGTTCATCCAATCATTCTCTGCAGGGTTCCCTATGGATCCTCCATGATATGGATCTCAGCTTTCTGCCTGCAGTAGGGTTATTTGGGCCACAGCTCCCTCGCTGCATCCTGAAAAATACAAACACAATCTCCATCGGAGAGTGAGATCAGTATAGGTTAACAAATATACACCATTCTGGATTACCTAGCTTCTATTTTAAGATCTCATCTAATTTTTAAATATCACCTATTTTTTTAAAGACTCCAAGATAGCACCAGTTGAATGTCTCCTCCCAAGTCCAGATACCAGTAACAACTTTTACTGATATCCCATTAAATTCTTGACCACATTAAAGAGTCCAAAACTGAGTGGCCAATCCTAGCCCATTCTTGTACCTTCAGCATCTCATGAAATGTCTTTATTATTTATCTCACTGTTCAACCTAAGCAACTTAAGGTGTACCTGTAAGTCAAGATGGATGTTTTCTGATTTCAGTACAACATAATATAGTGTAATTAAAGTAAACTATTTGGAAAATAAAGATCATGGAAAAGGAAACAATTATCTTTAATCTTGGTAATCAATGACATCCACAATTAATATATAGGTGTGTATCTTTTCTAAAACTACACACATGCAGGCTCACATGCATGCACATATTATTATGTTAGCATTATATTTGTAATTGTTTTTCCTCTTAACAAAAAATTATGGTCAGTGCATACATATAATTCTATACAATATTTTAAGAACTATATGTGATTTCATAACTTCTTAAAATTTATTTCAGTTTCCTATTATCATCAAAAATATTTGAGAGAACAATGAAACTAGACCACTATGTATATGTCAAAACCCACAGAAGTATAACTTCAAGAGTGGACCCAATTTACTCTATGGGCTTTGGGTGATAGTGCTGTATCATAAGGGTTTGCCAATTGTAACAAATATACCATTTTGTGCTCAAGTGAGTTGGGGAAGGCTGTATGTGAGAGTTAAAAGTATGTGAAAAGTCTCTGTACCATCTACTCAACTTTAGTGCCACTCAAATACTACTCTCAAAATAAAATACAACATATTCTCAAAAGAGTGAGAGAAACTTATATGTTAATTTCTTTTAAAAAATATTTTATTTATTTGAGAAAGAGAAAGAGGCAAATAGAGGGAGAGAGAATGGATGTTCCAGGACCTCCAGACACTGCAAATGAACACCAGATGCATGGGCCACCCAATGCATCTGGCTTTATATGGTTACTGGGGAATCAAACCTGGGTCCTTAGGCTTTTCAGGCAAGTACCTTAAGTGATGAGCCATCTCTGCAGTCCTTATATGTTAACTTTTATGACAAATCCCAGTAAGTAGAGATATAGGGATGTCTGGTCAAAGGCAGTGTTTATTTAACAAGGTGCTTATGTTGCTGGCTTGTGCTCTAAAGACCTTTTAATAATTTACACTCAGTGTATACTTGATTTGTGATCCCTGACTCAAAGTTGCCCATATTGCATTTCACTCCACACCTCCATTTGCCACACCCTCAGATTGTACTGTAAAAATGTTATTGGATATTTTTGTCAATAACATTCTCATTTTCTAAACCACAATGTAATACCAATTTCATTTCCTCTCCTGACTACCAGCTAGTTGCACCTCTGGCTTGTCATGCTATTTGTATGCCATGGTAATTTGTCTTTATTTAAAATTTCAAAGAAATTCCCACATGGATCCCAGATGTTGACTATTTAATGCAAAAAGGTGTTTCCTCATTACACAGATGTGGTGTGTGTCCAAAATGTTGGTATTGTTTAGTTTATGAATTACTTAAAATAACTACATCACAGAAAACAATGGTTTATGTGTGAGTCATAAATTAAACAATGCCAGTTTTTTTGATGTGCACATTTGTATAATAAGGAAACACCTTCTTGGATTATGCAGTCAACATCTGGAATCCATGTGAGAACATTAAGAAAATTAGTATTGCTTTCTTTTTTTCAAACTTCCCTGATTAAAAAAAATCCAAAATGGAGGCGATTTTACAAAATTTTCCTGCCAAAAAAAAAATATTCTTGTAAGTAACGCATTACTTTGTTGGTACAGAAGCTTACGTCACCTTGTGTGGTAGTGCATGCCTTTAATCCCAGCACCTGGGAGGCCAAGGTCGGAGGATTGCTATGAGTTTGAGACCACCCAGAGACTACATAGTGAATTCTAGGTCAGCCTGGGCTAGAGAGACATCCTATCTTTTAAAAAAAAGCTTAAGTCAAAGCAATACATGAGTTCAATTTCATTGCAGCAAGATCAGGTGGTCAGTCTTTCAATCCCATTTATTCTGTACCTTCCATTTTCATACTGTGAGATACATTTGCTATGGACTGAAGAGTAGTCCTTCAAAAGTTATGTCATCTCCAAACTCTCACAACATGTTAATGTGCCCTTATTTCAGGTGGAAAACAAAAACACTTTTCAGATGCATTAAATTAGAGATTTTTAAATAGATCATACTGAATCAGCAATCTCAGCAAAGGTGTCCTTTCCAGGAAAAGAGAAAGGAAAATTTGATACACTGAAGAAAATATATAGGGGAAACCATCTAAAGGCAGGCAGACAGGGGAGTCATGTAGCCCCCAAGACACGTGCCACTGGGAGCAAAAAGAGGCATCTTTCTACACGTATTGGAGGGAACACGACCCTGTTGACACCTTGACTTTGGATTTTGGCCTCAACACGGTGAGAGTATACATTTCTGTTGTTTGAAACTACCTTGTTTATGGTAAGTGTTAGGGCAGCCCAAGAACCTACAACAATTATTCAGCATTTTATCCAAATGGAGTGCACAGCAGTATAAACCATGACATAATTACATCACTGTATCTTATTCTAATTTAATATGCTTGATTTTTTCAACTTTCAGTTAATACCAAGAACTGGATGTTTCTACTTTGGATTTCAATAACATTAAAGGTATGCCAGCTCCCTTTTAAACTTGGAATGTACTGATCCCAAAAGATTCTCCTCATAATTTTTAAACCTTGAGAAAAGAATCATAATTGTGAGAATTCTAGACTTTGTGGACTAACCGGTCTTATTATAGAAAAATTCTGAAAGCAGAATGCACAACTCTATGAGTTTGATTCCTGCTCATTTTACACAATAATACAGGCTCATAAAATATTAACTTGATAATACAGACAAGCAAGTAATGCCTCAAACTCTCTGTAAAGCACAATTAGAAAGAGCTAGAATATCACCCTGCTGGTTCTCAAATGTGTACACCCTTTTGGACTTTGACAAGCTACATCCTGATAAGCTTCAATGAGACTGTTTAGAAGAGATGGTCCTGTTGGTATATTTGACACTCCTGGGTTTTCACAATGTTCATTCTAAGTGATATTTCCTGAGACGTCGTTTGGTTAAAAAGACATGACAAACCAGGTTCATTTTCTAAAGTACAGGGTCCTTGAATCCATGCCCTGTCTTCTCCTGGCCCTATCTCACCTCAAAGAGTTACAAAGCTACAATGGAATAATGCAACCACCATAGTTTCAAGTATTTTTAATGACATAGGAAAAAGTTCTGTGAACAAAGTAGAATTTTAAAAAGCAGGGAAATTGGATACACACTATAATCCAAATTTGTATAGGTGCGTATATTTGCATATGTACATATATAATAAAAAGTAACCAAATATTTTCACAAAAGGACTAAATTGGTTGTCTGCTGGAATTTCATGAATTTTACTTTGTTAGCTATGTTTCAAGTGTGTTTCTTTATAACCAAAAGTAATATGATATAACCTACATTATAGATAGAATCTAAAAATATCTTTGTGGGACAAGTGTTGTGTCTTTAGCGTAGTTGATTACTTTGGAATTGTTTTGAAAAATATATAAGTTAATCCTGCACTGTTTTCATTATGTATTCACGAACACTCACTATTCTAATTTCTCCCACTTTTATTCTGTTTTTTTTTTCTTCTTTTTTCCAACTGAGGTTGAAGTAAGAGAGAGGAAGGGAGAGAGAGAGAGAGAGAGAGAGAGAGAGAGAGAGAGAGAGAGAGACTGTACAAAGGGGGGCCAGAGAATTTTTACTCTTCTGACCCCACTGTGGCTAGGAAGGCAGCAAAGCCAAACAGCTAATATTTCTGATTAATGGAATACTTAGAAAGGTCTCATTTCAACAAGAGGTTTTAGGGGATGTCAGGAAATTATTTTGACCAAAATTTACTGGCTCCTGAGCAAAAATATAGAGCCAGACTACTAACTTATAAGTTCCTTGAGAGCAAGGACCATACCCTCAAAATTTATCTACAAAAGAAAAGCTAGGACAATGCTTCATGCACAGTGCCTAGTAAGTGCTGAAGCATAGAATGTTTTTTAAGCTGGAGGAGGTTTCAAGTGGCTGGAAATATAATTCCTAACAAACTTTAGAACACAGTGGAGTGAATTTCAGTGTGTTAAAGGCCACCTGAGTTGGATGGAGTCATTGGCCACTAAGGGATGGATGGAGAGTGTATATCCTTCAAAGAGATGCATCAGTTTAAGAGGCCCAGAAAGAATATGTGTGGGTTAGACAAGCATGTTTATACTTTTATACTTGAAATGAAAAGTATACATATGAGTTGATTCTCAGGAACAGGCTGGGCAGCGTGGCATGAATGCACACATTGATTTTTAAAATCTGAATACTGTTGAACTAAATAATTGAGTTTCCCACTCAAACTACCTTAAAAAGAAATTATAGTTTGCCTTTTAAACACTAATTGTTATGGCCTGCATTGTCTCCAGAGCCAAGGATCTTCCTAACCTGTTTATATATTTCCATCCCTGAAGATTTATAAAAACCATTTATTTCATCTGCCTGCAATCCAATTGACATTTCTTTTGAAAAATTTTTGCAATGTTTCTGCCTCCGGGCTCCTATGGGTCCCGGTAATAATTAAAGCAGCATTTCTCTGGAAAACAGATGGCAAATTATACTATGTTATCACTTGCAGAAAAAAATCTGCATCTTAATAATAGAGAAATCCTGACATGGGTCCATGACATGACATAGAATCTGGTTAGCAGAGCACAAGAGAAAAGGCGAGACCTTTGCAGTGAGAGAACAAGCTTACCAACTCACTCCAATTCAAACAAAGGAAAGCAAACCATCTATGCGTGCATGTTTCCTAAGAACCACTATACTTCCAAGGCATATTTCTCCTAAGCCTTAACATATTCCAAACTGGCAGATAATTAAAATAGTGACGTGTATATTTGGGTATCAGGCCAGAGAAGCTTCTTCTGAGTCTTGGTGCTCCTGAGTTCACGTTAGCAATAATCAGCTCATGTCTAACACTCGGGCCTTCCAATGGAAGGCTTCATGACTTCATGACTTTTAGCAATGAATGGTTAAAAACGTGCATTTTACACTAAGGCATTCCAATGAGACTCACAGGCTTCATAGTTACAGATATGCAATCTCTACTTTATCTAAACATTAACGTCTAATAGAAGAGGGAATACTGAAGAGAAAGGTATTTATTTCCAAGTAAGAGGTGGTAAAATACAATGTACTTCTGGAATTCTGTGATAAACCTTACTTCAGTTTCCAAAATGTATCGCTCACAATGTATCTCATAGCTATGTGAATGCACTCCATGATACTGTGTATCGCCCAGGGTTGGTAAGACTTGGAACGTGACTGCCAAGCTACATATCCCTTGATTTAGTCATCTCCTGGTCTTGGATAATCTCCCCATCCATACACTGCCTCAGTTCCCTGGGCTGGGAAACAGGAATCCTGATATACTTACTAGAGACCCTGACATAGTATTATCTGCATCACAGGGCTGTTGTCATGAGGACTGAGAGAGCCAATCCCCCCTCAATGCTTAGCAGAGTCTTTAGGATATAGTAAGCACCCTATGAATGCAAGTAAGGTTAACACAATATAAAGAAGCCATAATGCAAATTAGTTTGAAACAGATTTTAAATTTATATTGTCGGGCTGAAGAGATAGCTCAGCGGTTAAGGCACTTGCCTCCAGTGCCTAGGGCCCTGGGTTCAGTTCCCCAGGACCCACGTAGGCCAGACCTATAAGGTGGTGGCCCTGGTGTGCTCTCTCTCTCTCTCTCTCTCTCTCTCTCTCTCTCTCTCTCTCTCTCTGCTTGAAAAATGAATAAATAAAATATTTTTTTAAAAATTTATATTGTCATCAGATCCCTGCACCTACTTCATACAATGGGTACGGATACCCGTTTCCAAGATAACTTTTAAGTGAAAGATCACATGACAGAAACTCACCAACATGTACCAATTCACATCCATTCATTAAAAAATAATGTTCTGGGCTGAAGAGAGGGCTCAGAGTTAAAGGCACTTCCTTGCAAGGCCTGAAGGCCCAGGCTTGATTCACCAGGACACACATAAAGCCAAATGGACAAAGTGCACCTGAGTGCATTTGCAGTGGCAGTAGGGAGGCTCGATTCTCTCTCTCTCTCTCTCTCTCTCTCTCTCTCTCTCTCTCTCTCTCTCTCTCTCTCTCTCTCTCTCTCTCTCTTTCTCTCACATCTCTATCTCTCTCTGTCAGGTAAATAAATAAAAAATAATGTTCTGATATTGATTACCATCATTATCTTCTGACATAGTTAAAGGTCTCCAGCTGAAATGGTAAGAGAGGCCACCATCACTGATTAGCATACTCAACTAACAAAATGCCACATCAGGAACTTCTCCTCATGCTTCTTGTCCACAGAGGAATTCCAGACCACATCATTTCCTCGTTCTGCTTCATTTCCTTCAATGTGAAACACAATCTTTTCTTGGACTTGGAATTAACATATCTGGATTAACTAAGCAAATTGTTACCAGAAATATGATTTTATAAAAGTACTATTTCAGGGCAGTAAAAAAAAAAAATAAAACATCTGGATGGTGTTTGTTAAGACATAAAATAAGATAAACTATGTAGTATGTCAGCTAAATGGAAAATTGGGCCTGTACCTAAAAGTATAAATAGAATCATCACGGATCTCATCAGTATCACATTTTTATTAGTCCATTTGGGGACATTTTAAAAACTGACAGCATGGCTTTATGTATTCTTGGCTACTGATCACAAATTACTTGTTATAGAAGTTTTGTTTGTCCAACACAATATTAGAAACATTATTGATCACAAATACCTTTAGGTGAGCCTTGACTTTTATTTACCTGACAAGTCCTTATATTTATTTCATTAATTTTATTTTGTAAACTCCAATCCATGCCTATTCCTATAAGGAAGAAATCAAAAGAAGTAGTTAAATGAGTACCTCCTTCCCTGATGAATTCAACTTGGGAATTAAGAATAGTAATAATTACATTCAAAAAATATAGCTTTCTTGTTGATCTTAACTGCCTGTCTTCAGTGTATGAAATCTAACATTGGCTCTTTTTATTAGGATTGTTGAGATACCAAAAACAGCCAGAAAATACAGAACTTTTGAAAGCAGATTCTTGCGGTATCAAAGTACAAATTTTATAACATTTTGAAAAAATTAATTCTTCCAATGATTTATTTCTTCGTATAAAAACTAATTTGTTCAATGCAAAATTTAGCAAGAAACTAGTTTCTACTAATGTATTTCAATTAGCATTTACATATATATGTACACAGAGACATGGACATGCAGATTTTCAGAGCAAAGACCAAACCAACACAGTTCCATCAAGCTTCTGGGAAGTTCTATTGCCTTTTACACATTGAGCCTGAAGTTCAGAGCTAATTGAGAACAGTGGCATGGGTTTCCTAAAGCATCCACTCAGGCATCACTCCAGGATGTTAGGTTTTAGGCACTGATGAGGCACACTAACTGGCTTTAGAGGCCAAACATTACTGGTTAATGGTTCTTTAAATTAGCGTGGAGCAATGCTGCCATTCAGATGGCCCCAGGAAGTCCCTCTTGGCCTCCAGCTTCTTCCTCAGAACACAAATACAAGGCACTTTGCAGTGAATTTGCTTTGGGGGATGATGCCCCTGAACCCTCTTGGGTTAGTCCTTCTGCAGGTTCTGGAGAATTCTCCCTCCAGCTGGGACTTGAGCTCTGTCTGGAGACTTCCCATATTGAAGGGCACTGAGAAGGGAAGCCCAGAGCAGACCGTGTGAGGACATCGTCTTGAAGGCTCACTTCCTGGATGCACCTATTGGAAAGGACTTCTTTTTCTTTGGAATTCCTCCATTTCATCCTTCTGTTCTGAAACCAAATTTTCACCTGTTGATAAAATTATTGGGGTGAAGGGGGAAAGTCGATTATTCCAGGTTATTTTGCTTTAGCATTTTACTTAGCTTGCAAATCAAACCCAAGCCCCTCATGCATGCTAGGCAAGCACTCTACTTGGGAGCTACCTCTCCAGCCACGTCCTTCAAGGTTTCAACTGTAATTGTGTTATCCATTCTACAAAATACTTTATTATGAAACTAAACTTGAGAAAAATCTGTATGGCTTTGCATGTGGACTTCCTGGGATCCTAGCACTCAGGAGGCAAAGACAGGGGTTCCCAAGGCACTAGCTAGACTAACCAAAGTGTTGAGCCCTGAATTCAAAGGAGAAATTTTTCCCTAGAGAGCAATTAGACACCCAAAGGCAATCTCTGGCCTGCACATACATATGAGCATGCAGACACAATACACAAGCACACCATGCACATACACACATGTGATAAATATAAATAAATAAGTAAATACTTGAGAAATTAACAATATATATGTATATTTATGAAACAAAACAGGTATAGTAAATTAGTTAGATTTCTGTATAAGTGTCTTTCCAAATTGATTTAACTTTCTTAGCTATTTTAAAACACCATATAGTTTGAGCTCAAGTGTTCAAGAAATGCATTGTCTAGTATAGCATCTAAGTGCTTTTTGTGTGTTTGGTGTGCGTGGTGCATGTGCACATGCACGTACACATCAGCCCATGAACTCTAGGTGGATTTAATAATTTGATCCTCGCAACGATAATAAGAAATCTTCATTTCACATCTAAGAAAACCAAGGTTTGGAAAGATGAAGCATGTCAAGGTCACACGACAAGTTAAATGAAAGTGCTTTAGAGCACAATCCCCTACTGTATCAGCTGGCACACGGCTGCTGTTAGCATGCAGACCTCACCAGGAGCTTTTCAAGACTAAATTAACTATACATTTTGTAACACTTTGATAAACTGTAGGCTTTATAAAGCTTCCAAGTTCTGATTACTCCCAGGACTTATCAAACTATGATAATTAAGCTCAAAAAATAACCACTGATTATAATTAAGTCAGAAATGCTTATGATGGTGGTTCCTCATGTGAACTGCACCTTCCCCCATCACACCCAGCTTGATTCTGTTATCAAACACCCTCTTTATCCACTGTGAACTCAACAATCCTTGAGCAGACTTCCCAACTTGCTTGCTACGATCTTGAAAGCTAGTCAACTTTCTTCTTCTGAGTATTTTGCATCCTTACGCTGTTTAGATTTACAATTTTAAAACAAAAGACTGAAAAACTTTTACCTAAGAAATATTTAGTAAAAGACCTAATGGGCTGGGGAGTTGGCACAGCAGTTAAAGCTCCTGCTCACGAAGACTGCTGGCCCAGCTTAGATTCCCCAGTCCCCACTTAAAGATAGATGCATCAAGTGGCACATGCACCTGGAGTTTGTATACAGTGTCAAGAGTCCCTGACACACTCATATACCCTACACTTATTCTTTCTCTCTCCTTCTCATAAATAAATAAAAATATTTTATGGACAATAAAAAAATCTCCCTTATTGGGCTGGAGAGATTGCTCAGTGGTTAAGGCCCTTGCCTCCAGTGCCTAAGGCCCTAGGTTCAATTCCCTAGTACCCACGTGTGTCAGACCCACAAGGTAGTGACCCTGGTGCGCTCTCTCTCTCTCTCTCTCTCTCTCTCTCTCTCTCTCTCTCTGTATTTCTTTGCTTGAAAATGAATAAATAAAATATTTTTTTAAAAATTTTTGAAAAATAAAATACACCAACCAGGGCTGGAATGATGGTTCAGTGGTTAAGAGTGCTTCCTGTGCATGTCAGTGATCTGTCCCGTTAATGATCCTGGCTTTTCTCATCATATTCCTTATTTCCTTATTCCATGTGTGTGTGTGTGTGTGTGTGTGTGTGTGTGTGTGTGTGTGTGTGTGTGTGTGTGTGTGTGTGTAAGGGAGAGGAAAAAGGTGTTTTAGCTATATCTTAATTCTCAAAAAAAAAACATGAAAAGAGTTCAAAATCACTGGTTTTGGTAAAGATTCTCTACACTATGATAGACTTGCACATTCATGCTCATTGCTGCTCTATTTTTATAATAGCTAAGAAATGGAACCACCCTATATATCCACCAACTGAAGAATAAGAAAAATACGGAACATAGACACAATGAGATTTTACTCAGCTAGAAAGAAAAATGAAGTTGATAGAACTGGAAAGAATTATATTTAAGTGAGGTAATCCAGACTCAGCAAGACAAAAATTGCATGTGCAGATTCTTTTAATGTTTATATATATGCAGATAAGGAAATCCAAGAGCAGATATAGCATAGGAAACAAGCTAAGAGGCCACAAGGGTACAGTAAGAGGTGATGAGAAGAGAGAGAAGCAGACAATAGGGAACATGGAGGATTAGGGTAGAAAGGAGGCTATTTAGGGGGAGGTCACAGAAGGGGAAGGAAGGGGCAAGGAAGGTGGAAAAGAAACAAAAAAATTGTTGGAAATTTTTTTGATATTTTTTAAATCACCATACTGGAACCTGATTCCTTGTATGCTAATAAAAGTAAATAAAAGTGCATTTTAAAAAACATGGCAGTGAGTATTTTTCCATGTGAACAAATTTTGTCTTATTATTTTAAATAGCTATGCTTTGTTGTTTATCATGTATGTGTATATAATATATAATCCCACACTTTAAAAAAAGAAATTAATGGTGTTAGAACAAATTATATATTTAGTACAATATACAAAAGTTGTATCTCTCGTAACAGATACAAAAAACACATCCCATAAAACTATAAAAGTTCTAGAAGAAAGTATATGAGATCATACTTGTAGTCTTGAGATAATACTTTCTTAAGTAGGTATAAAACACTGAGGCTAAAAAGGAAAATATAAAGCCAGGTATGGTGGTGCATGCCTTTAATCCCAGCACCTGGGAGGCAGACGTAGGAGGATCGCTTTGAATCCAAGGCCACCCTGAAACTACATAGTGAATTCCAGGTCAGTCTGGTCTAGAGGAAGCCCCTACATCAAAAAGGAAAAAAAAAGGAAAATGTAGAACTGGCAATATGAAGGAAATTTCTGTATAAATCAACATTCTATAAACATATGGAAAAGCACACTGTGTATAGTAAACAAAAAAACTGGTCAAATAACAAATGAATTCCTTTTCTCTCCAGTACCATTGATTTCTACTATTACTTAAAAATAATTCTTGTTTCAACTTATTGAAATAGCATACACTATTTTTAAAAGGAATCTTTATATGGGGTGTATGTAAAGGAATCTTTATATGGGGTGTATGTGCACAAAAATGTAATGCAAATGCTTGTATAATGCTTGCCCCGTGCCCTTACATTTGAAGTATCTAGTCCTTACAATGATCCTATGCAATTGCTGTTATTAATTTTATTATTTCTATTTTATAAATGAAGCTGAGGCTCAGAACATATATGTGTGTCTATAGGTATGTACTTAAGTAAATATTGGATCCATGTGTGTATTTTGGCTTTTCATGAAGGACAGCAAAAATCCTGTATAACTGACACTTCAAAGATAAAGTTGAAACCACAGTCCCCTAAACATGATCTCCCAGTCTACCATCCTCTCTCCTGGTTAGACAGTATCTCAGCTTCCAACAAGACAGATGAGCTTAGCCTGGTTTTATATATCGTATGAATAGGCCCAAGAGCTCCTGTAAGGGCCAGGCAAGTCCATCACCTGGCTTTCTAGAGTATATGGATCAGATCATCACAAGGCTGTCCTTTCCAGACATGGAAATATACAACTTTGAAAACCACTGTTCTAGTTCCCTTACTGGACAGAATAGATAACCCACCAAGGTGACGCTCCTTTATTATTATATGGTTTTCTATTGTTACCTAAATTTTTGTGAGCTTCTGTCTGGTTATGTATGTTCCTGGGGTGCAAAGAGTATAATTTAGTACTCATCAGGATTTCCTTTTACGGCCTTCCTAACAAAATGCATTCCACAGAACAGGCCATCAGGATATAGCCACTGATTTGTCTGCTAACACACAAAGAAGGCTCTAAGGCAGAATTCTTTCCATCATTCTTTTAAGTGAAAAACTAAGGCACAGAGTTCATTTTTACTGTCTCCCACTCACATATTGCTGCCAACTACTAGAAAATTTGAGGGGAGGGGCTACTGAGGAGGCAGCTTTAGGAAACAGTCCGTATCTCCAGGAAAAGAAATTAGTTACCAATCACAGCTAGTGTGAATCGGATCTAAAAACCCAGATCTCTTGAAATAAAGATGCAGCTAAGTAGAGCATTTTTTAGCCCTTTACTTCCTTATTTGAAATAAAAAGTGCAGGTGTATGTAGACCTGAACCAGAAAAGCAGCTTGGCAACCAGAGTACCTGCTGCATTTCAATTGACATCCCCTTTAGTCAGATGTCCTTGTACAAAGCTATGCGTGATGGCTCAAGAAAGGAAGGCACGAACCCCAAGTCAAGATGCCTCAGATAGGACCCTAGCTTTAAACAGCTTGGCCACATGACACTAGATCCCCATTCAGTTATCTATGCTTGTTCATCTAGAAACTGGGCATTATGGGCTGGGAAGACGGCTAAGTGGGTAAAAGTGTTTCATGTATAAGTGTGAGGACCCGAGTTCAATCCCAGCACCCACAAAAATGCTAGGTGGGTGTAGTAGACTAGTTGTAATTAGAGTGCTCAGGAGATGGAGACAAGGGTTCCCAGGGCAAACTGGCTTGCTAGACTAGCCAAATCAGGAAGCTCTGGTTTCCCATCAGAAATCCTGCTTCAATAAATAAGGTAGAGCGTAATCAGGGAAATCATTGAAAATCAACTTCTGGCCTCCGCAGGCACACACACACACACACACACACACACACACACACACACACACACACACACACACACATTATTGCAGTGGTGGTGATCAAAAGGAAGGTTACATAGAAAAATGCTAGTCCCTTATGTGCTACTAACTTGTAAGTGTGTCAAACGTTTAAAGAATTCCATACCTTCAAAAGTCCATAAAGTCTCATTCACAACCATGTGATGCAATAACGAGCAAGAAAAGGGTGTGGATACTGCAGATCAGAAATGACTTGATGGTACATGACAGAAATGCAAAGTGTAGAATAATGAAACCCATTCAGAGATATTCATGAATCACTCACTTATGTTCTGGGTTTAGATTGAAAATGAAAAGAAAGACAGAAAAAATTAATTACTGCTTTTGAAGGAAATTATTTGCCCTGCTTCTCTGAACACAATGTAAAAAAGATATGATATAAATAATATATGTTTTGCATTTCTCTTCATTTCAAATGAATTAATTTATCCAATGGTAGAAGCCCAGACAACTTACTATATGGACCTATTTCCAAGTAGGAATTGTCACATGTGTCTTGACCTACTAAAAAAAATCCATGAAAAGCCTCTAAGAATACCTCAGGATATAACACCATGCCCAATACAAGACATAATAGACAAGCGGATGAATTTCATCGAATTCCTTCAGACACTAGGAACAGGAGACATTTTCCTGCTCATTAGTACCTGTGACTCCTTCAGTCCCAAACTGATGGCAAGTTTCCTTCTGTCTGTTTTGCTGATGTACTTCTGCTTCTGAAACATTTTCTCCAGAGCCTTTCTCTGGTCCTCTGAGAACACTGCTCTTCTTAAAATTCCCCTTCGAGCTTTGGAACTAGAGTCCTGGGTCAGCAGAGGCAGCACACGCTCTTCTCCTGGAGAGGCAGATGAGAAATACAATAAGGCCAGCTTGGTTAGAGAGGAGAAGCCCTCCTACCTGGCAATCTGACCAGACAAACCTTCCCTCTAGGCTTCACTCAGAGCAGTGCTGCTTAAACTCTCCTGTGTCATGGACACTTTTGAGAATCTGGTAGATGCTGATCTTGTAGGACAGCCCCAAGGATTGAGTGATATTACCTATGAATGCTTCCATGTCCCATTCCCACAAATCTACCTCCCCTTTGTATTTCACTTGGTCCTGACAAGAGTCATTCCACATTGATGACTCACGAGAGGAAATGCTCAGAGGGATGAACATCCCCGTGACATTATCAGTTCAGTCCTAGCTCTTTCTTCTGCATCCGTATTCTGGCATCTTTAGTTTATAAATGCACCCAGTCCCATCACTACATCCAAAAGTGTTTTTAAAAAATTGGGAAATAGTGGAAAATACCCAAAGGTAAAGAAATGGATAAACTCTCCAACTGGTAAAATCTTCAATGAACCAAGAAAGTGAGGGTTGTGAAGATCAGGCAGCAGCAGAGAAAAGGTTGACAGGGAATTTTTCAGAAGAACAACACAGAAGATATGCACTGTGTTCACAACTAGGTAAAAATGCAGAGGAGAAGAAGCTGAAAACAGTAAATCGAAACATGAAGATAGGTCATTACAGACTTATAGACAAATAATTTGTATTTGTATTGTCAACTATTTTTTAATTTATTTATTGTTCATAAGTAGAGACTCTGTATGAACAAGTCTTGTGTTGGTACCCCTATTTCCCTTCTTCCTGTTCCCAATCCACTAAGGGCCCTCCTCAGTGTGGTTGCTGGAATGCTCCATGGGATGGAGGGCTATGAGTTATGCAATCAGTAGACTCTACTGTCCATGATTTTAACCTTGGCTCAATATTCTAGTGGAAGCAAGCAAATATCTCAGCAACCTTTAGAGTGATAACTTGGCAGAGTTGCTGAGTTGCTGCTGCCAAGTTGAAGCCAATCCAACCTTGGAACCCACAGATAAGCACAAGGGAGTCTGAGAAACCATCTAAGCAGCCAATAGGACTTGCCAGGCAAAAATCACAGAAAGATGAGAAGAGGTATGAAGCCAGGTAAAGGCAACTTTGAAACAATTGAGTCTAGAAATCTCACACAAGCTGGTGTTTACAATTTACAGGCTACGACTGGGGAGAATACAGGAGATGAACTGGGAAAGTAGATTAGGACCAAAGGTGACTAGGTTGGCCTTTCAGAATTCAAGTCAAGCAGAGCAAAAGAAAAGTAGGTATTTTCTGAATAAATAAAACTTTTTGCATCCATATGCAAAGTCCAAAACAAAATTACATTACTATGAGGTACCAAATATATGCATTTATTTTAGTAGAGTTTATAAGTAAAACTCCTGATTTTGCTCAATTTAGTTCCTTGCTGGCAAGTTATCCATGTCAAAATAAAGCAATGAGGAAATGAGACTCATGTGAGTGTCCCTCATCTTTTCAATAGACACCTATAGGTTTCCCTAATATGCTAGGTTTAAGGAAAGAGAAGAAGATGCTGGTAAAGAGATCTTATAAATACAAGATTCTCACTGGTGATAAATACTAACATTTGGGGGGCATGGACTGAAACCAGATTTCAATCTGTAAAGGAGACCTGGACCTATTGTGAAGGCTCAAGTCTTAACTCCTGAGTCTGGTTCTCAGGTTTCAGTGATCTAGCATGGGATTGTTGCAGAAGAGGGGGCAGAAAGCCACAGTGTGAGTAAAAATATCCTGAGGTACAACCCCCCACCTTCAGAGACTGACTGAGGTCTTGATTACCCCACAGTGTGCACCAATAACCCCCCTGAGGAGGGCCCTCAAGGAAATGGGGACCCAGGGAGAAGGGATATAGAGCTATAACCTATGTAAAAAATAAATAAAATAATATAAATAATAAATAAACAATAAATAGAATAAAATAAGCAAAGCTATAATAAGTGTAAAAACAACTGTATTCTCCCTTTCTTTGCCAGTGGCGGTTCACTGATGCTCCCCTGAGGTACCACTCATCTGTCATTCTACCACTGCAAACCAACAAAATCCTTTCCCATGAATTGTGCCCCAAGAATCTGTGTGATGCTTAGACTCAACAGGGCTTCACTGCCTCCGGATTACTGATCTCATTTGGGGTACTTCCTTTTACCTATTATTACAAGAAGCCCTATAAAGAGTTGAGGACCATACATGCCCAGCACTCCCTTTGCCCCACTATGCTTAAAACTAGGTTAAAATGCAGAAGAATAAAGATTTTAAAAGGCAAAAATAAGCACTAAAATAAGCCATTCAGACTTCCAGAGAAACAATTTGTACCCACTATCTACATTTCAAGTTGCTTGCATTTGCTAGTGGAAACAAGCAAATATTATAGCAAACTTTGAGGAAATAACTTGGCAGAGTTAGGGAGTCACAACTGTGAACCTATTCCATTCCAGGCTCTATTCCCACTGTGCAGCTATCTGCATCTAAGGAGAGCTTTATGCAGCCCGTTTCCAATTAGTCCCACTGTGGACAGTTTTCACATTAGAAATGAATCCATAGCTCAGCATCTTTCTGCCTTTAAAGGAAAGTGAAGGCACTAATCTAGAGAATGTCACTGAATCTAGACCTCTTTAGGCTTTTAGTAAAAATTTGTAAGATTCTTCCAGGATAACTCAAGCTGGAGGCTACCAACAACGCTCTCAAAAGGAAAACTCTGCTGGGCATGGTGAATCATGCCTTTAATCCTAGCACTTGAGGGACAAAGGCAGGAGGATCTCCATGAGTTTGAGGCCACCCTGAGACTACCTAGTGAATTCCAGGTCAGCCTGGGCTAGAGCAAGACCCTACCTCAAAAAAACAAACACGCCCCCCCCCAAAAAAAGAAAAAACACGTATCAGCCTCCATTCATTGTTTCTTCAAATGTATGTTCTTGTTCTTTGGAACTCTACTACCTCATAGGGCCAGCTTGCTTCCAGTGTGGGGAGGGGTGCTGTTCTTCAGGCTGTGTCTTCCTGCCGCAGCTTCAGAGTGTCTTTCCCAGAATCTACTTTTCCATGAGGGTCTTCTTTTCCCTTACTTGCAAATATGCATGTGTATATATGCAATACAATTTCTCTAGATTTGAAGTCTGCCTGTCCTACTCAAATTGAAAAGCTATGTTCTAACCTCATGTAGCTTAAGGCTTGGACAGCAGCTACATGATAATAACTAACACTCCATGTGATTGGCTAGAAATGTTTCCCTTTACCAAGCTCTGGTAGTTAAAATATTGTGTTAAAAAAATACCCAATAGACTCAGGTATTTTTTTATTAAAACTTGGATTTCCAGCCACTTGGCTGGAAGAGGTGTCACTGGGGTCCTGCCCAAAGGGGTTTTTTTGGTGGTGGAGGGGGGAATGATGGATCTGATTTCCTGCCTAAAGGTATGCAGGTATGAACTCTGCTGAAGTCCCTGTCATTCCCTGCCAGGCCTGCTAGGTGGTTTGTTTGTTTGTTTGTTTGTGCTTGCTTGCTTGTTTGTGTTGCTGGTGCTGCTGGTGGTTTTTCTCTCTTTGCTTGGATCTGTGGAAGGAAACCAGCTTTTCCCATCATTTTGGAACTTGCCCCAGATCTGTAAGCTTCAAATTAATTCCTTCCTCCACTAAACTGTGCCTAGTTGGGAAGTTCGTCCCAGCAGCATGGAGCTGACCATGACAAATCCAAGTTCTACTTCTAAACTCTACTCATCGGCCTTAATTCTGTCCTTCCCATCTTGCTTCACACTAACGACTGTGACTAATTTGAAGAAAACTCTCATGTCCTCCATTCTCATGTCCTCCCTGTCATTTATCTTTGTCGGGCCAAGAACATTTGGTCCTTCACTATTGCACCTACTGCCTTTTTTGTCTTTAAGTGCCTAACTTCAATGGACCTTTTAAGAAATGTATGCGTAAAAGACAAAGCTTGAGTTTGCTGTAACCTTAGCCTGGTTGACAGGAGCATTTGCTCCATGTGTATTTTAGAGAGTCTTCAGAACTGAGCAGATGCAGACAATCTGAACCATTCAGAGTCCATAGGGCTGCGATCTCCCCTATCTGCAGCCCATTGCTAAAGCACAATCCATTGCCCTCTGTACACACATACTGAGCTGAAGGTGAAACTTATGGGAGAAAAGGCTTTATTTCAGCTTACCATTTCCAGGAAAAGTTTCATCATGGCAGCAAAGGTATGACAAAGCAAACAGACAACTCATTATCAATAGCAGGGAGGAAGTAACAAGAATGAGCCCTTGAACACTGGTAAGTGGGGCCTATCCAGTGACACACCTCCTCCACCAAGAGACCACCTCCCAAAGGCTTCACAAACTGGAGATTAAGTGTGAGGCAAAATCACAGACACCTGAGGCTATGGGGGAGATTTCAATTCAAACCATCAAAACCTATATCCTGCTTTGCTCTACCCTGCCTGCACAACCCTCCCCCATTCTGTTTGTGTTCTTAGGAAGCCTCATCTTGAGATTTAATAAGCAGCCCTTTTAGATTTTCTGTTATGTTCAGGCAGCCCACTTTCCTTGGCGTTCTCCACCATCATCCTCCAGGATGAATGCATGAGCAGAAAAGCAACTGTATTCTAGGAATGGAACTCCAATACTTTCACTGCCTCTCTAGAACTGCTAAATAGAGCCATCAACTTGGAAAGTCTATTGTGTTGAGTCTCTAATTCCTTTGAACATTCTTCTTGGTTGAATGAATAGCATTTATCTGTGGAAGCACTCCTTCCTTCCTTCACTTCTGAGAAGGCAATACCTATATTCAACTTATTGCATGAACTCCATAACATTTAGACAATATAGTTAAGCTTCTTTCTCTATTAGAAGAAAAATGATGTGTCCCTCTGAAGATCTTACATAGTGAGTTAAATAAATCTTATACATAACTTGTGTATATCATGTATTCTAAAACTTACATGCAATCTTTCCTAGATTTCCACATATCTGACACTTCACTTCCTTGGCCCTTCACCTTTTCAGCTAAGAGCAGTAAACTCAACAGCTAAGTCAGGAGGCAACAACAGTAATTGGAGCATTCCCTATCGTTAACTGTTAAACCCACAGAGTCAACCTACATTCACACACACACACACAAAGTTTTTGCAGGCTGCCTTCCACAAAATCCCATATTCAAACTTGGAAAGTCTGTCATGTTCTCTTAAGTTTAAACAAGTAAGGGAAGATGGCAAAATAACCTCAAAATGAAGAATGTAAGTGCATCATTCAAGAAAAAGACAGAACCCTTTGTCCCAGGAACATATTTCTTTGCTCAGACTTTGCTAAGTTTACTCCAAACTGAAGATTTGTCTGTTATGCATACATTTTTCAAAAGGTCAATTGAAGTTGGATGCTTAAAGACAAAATGAGAAAATTATCTGACTAACTTAATTAGCTAGCCCGCCTAATTAAGATTCTTATTTTTTTAGATAGCTTCTTTAAAAAGTCATCCTCTACATAATTTCTACAACCTTCTCCTTCATTTTAGCTGAGAAATGTGTTATGTTGAAAAGCACTTTTTGTGTGTAATATCAAAGATTTTCCATTCAATGCTTTGGAGGAGGGGAAAGCTTTGACCGACCACTGCCTTTTAATTTTCTCCACTGTAAGGATTGTGCTTAAACAGCCTATTAAACTATTTACTACATGTGAGAAGGGCACTGAATGAATGATTGTTTCCACATTGCAAACAAGGAGTCGATTCGAAATGTGAAAAGTCAAGAAAAACCAAATCAACATTAAACAAATGAATCATGTTAAGAGTGAAAGGAATATTTCCTTTGCTTTGTTACAAATGTGCTGGCTGGATCCTGGGCTTGTGGAAAGAGTGAAGTCATCCACCACCCATTTCATCAGTTATTAAAACTTTCAGTAAAAACCTTCATTTTGGCTGTCCAAGCTGAAACTTAACCCAAGTCTGTTTGAATAGTACATTTTCCTTCTTTTGTTCAATGGAAAATAATTTATCAGCTTGGGCATAAACACCATTCTTATTATTTAAAAAAGAAACTCTAGTAAATGCCTTTAGTAAAAAGGATCCTGCAGACATAAACCGTATTAGCTGTGCTTTGGTATCATGGTTATTTATGTAAAATTCTTTATGGGCAACATAATTGTGCCATTTCATTATTGGTTGCTGCCAATATGAATGACCATGATAAACAAGAAAATAAATCCGTTTCAGGGTTGTAACTAATAGTAATGAGACACTGCCACTTATTAAAAGCACTTGTAGCATTCTGAAGGTTCTTAAAGGGCCAACTTTAGGAAGGCAGATAAACTGAGCAATGCATTTTCCAGCTTGGATCTGAGCAGCCTGATTTTTTTTTTCAGCTAGTATGTTTATTGCTTTTAAAAAGATCAACACAGGGTTTTGAGCCTCCGGGGATGAACAACATAACCGACACAGGTTATGTAAAAGGCACAAGCAGGGAAAGTCTATGAAATAAAGGGGAAAAAAATGAATCCTGCTGAAAATCATTCAGGAGTTGGAGAAGGAGGTTTCTGAGGAATGCCTTCAACAGGACTCTTCTATGCTCTAATAAACTGACCCATCTTTTTCCCCCTATTTATTAAACTGGCCCAAACTTTTATGGCTTCTCGACTTCAAGTTACACCATACAAAGCATGCACACGTATATGTGAACATCCACCTGTTGTTTGAAACTTTTGTACCTATTTTCACATACCTAAACTGTACAGCTAGAAATTGTCAAAAGCAAAACTCCAGTATCACAGCAAAGTTAAATAAATGAAATTAAGTATAGAACTTCTTTTTCATCTCCATTCAAGAAACTCACACCAAAATTTAATCTACAAAGAAGCCACTATGACATGGTATCAGAGATTTGGCGTGAAGACTCTACAACAGACGTCTTGGCCTGCTACTCTAGTATATGGTGATAAATGTCACTTTAACTTGCACAAGTTTTCATCGCCCTCACAGCAGACCACCTTGAAGGAGCGAGTAAAAGGTTTAGTCATGGTTTTTATTTTTCTATTTGAATTCAATACATTCTAGTTAAATGGACAATTAATAGGTCACTTCCAAAATAGTAGTGTATCAGTCCTGGTTAATAAACAATCCCCACAGTTGATAATGGGCCCTGTGTATTCAGCAAGTCCCTGTATACACTCAGCTCATCCACTAAATCCCCTTTCAGGTGGACAGGGTTATATGGGAAGATGAGCTAGAATGAGTCTATAAAAGTCAGTTTCATTCACTGCTTTATTTTTCAGTCAAGTGCTTTAAATGGTGTCCAGAAATCCACTTGGAATGTGAGACAGGAGAAAAAGACCCGCACACAGAGCCCTGCTTTATGACCATACAAAAGGGCAAATGACCCTTGCTCAAGCCTTCTCCATGTGAAACCGTTCCTAAAGTTCATCAGCAGAGTGAAAAATCGTGGTGAGGTCGCGTGTGGATGAGTCAAGAGAAAGTGACGATTGGTCACGGGTCTGTCACCCATTGTGGCTGGGTGCCAGCCATGTAGACTGCTCTGTGGGAAAGTATCAGCCCCCTAAAGAGATGCTCGGAGGCACGCCGCTCATTAAATGGCCAGCATTTGATGCCTCACTTGCCAGGAACCATTCTGGGGTGCAACTGCTCTCCTGAAACTTTCATAAAACCCGAGAGCAGAGGCAAGGGGGTGGAGGGGGTCGGGCTCTGCGGTGATGGGGCTCTGTGTTTCCCCAGTGGCTCTCAGCCCTGCTCACTCTCCACCTGACTACTTCATCAACTCCAATCTGTCAGCTTTTTAATCTCACCTAGACATCCCCAAAACCAAGGTGAAAGCTACCTCTGGTTTGTGAGAATGTGCGCCCAAGCTGCAGTTTCCAAAAGTTGCTTAATCAAACCCCCAGACACGATTAATATTCTTTTTTCTATTTTGAAGTTTACAGAAACCTTAAAAGTTTAAAACTTTGAAAAGTTCTATCCGAAAACATTTCCTACAACTCTGTTTACCTTTCTTCAAGATCATCAACAGATAGTAGTTCATCTCTTTTTTATGTTCTTCATAATTTATAATTATTTTCTACAGGCACCTGATGGATGGCATTTTAGCTGAATAGAAATGTTTACAGAGCACAATCGCTCCTCCTTCTTTCCTTTCTTGTCCCTTAAAGCAGTGTCGCTACAGGTTGCAGAAAGAGCCAGTCGGGCCCTTCTGAGATGCTTTCTATCAAATGGAAAAGAAGCCTCTTTCCCTGATGTCAGCTCGGGCCTCCAAGGCCTTCGGGAACCGCTCACAATTGCGCCCTGTGCTGAGGTCTGAGCCATCTCTGAAGCCTCCAGATTGCGGTGGTTTTGACTGAGGAATTAGCTCCTCGCCATTGCGCTGCCAATTAGCTTCCCTGCACACATGGAATCCTGCTGCTGAGCTTTACAGAATAACTGAGGCATTGCTGATGAAGCATTAAAACTTACTTGGAAAAGCCGTGGGGGACGCAGGACGTCGGCAGGACCCACCGCAGCACGCGGAGAAGAATGGTGGAGCGCTCAGAAGAAAAGGCTTGGAGGGAGCTGCGGAGAGGGTAGTGATCTCTTGGTTAGCCATTTCTTGAACACACCAGCTAACACTCCTCTCCTGAAAGTCACCGAGGAAAAGCAAAAGTGCCCCATTTCCGAACCTTCCCTCGCCTGTAACTTGCACTGAAACTAAAGTCCTTTGAAGGCAACCGCATGTGTCAAAATAAGGGCTAAACCATTTCATTAGAATTTGGAAGATGGGGTGGAGAAACTCAAGCTATGGAACACCAAGCTCAGCAGAGTGGCTGCCATTACAAACATTAGATATTCCTGTTCCTTGATCCGAGGTTTGTTAGAGTGGCACTGGGCAGGAGCGCACCCCAGGTGAAGGAATGTCTGCAATGCCTCGGCCAGTATGGTGGAGACCAGCCAGGTGCAATTACAGAACTCTTAAGTGAGGCTAGCCTGTCTAGAATCTGAATCTTTAACCCAAATTAATTTAAATTTAAATAGAGTCGTGACTAGAGATTGCAATATTAAACAGCACAGTTGTGAATATTCTGTTCAGCGAGAAAAATGTAAATGTGATGTCCTTCAATTCGCTTGACTTTCTTTACTGAAGGTTATCTATCTCCAAGTTATAGATCAGTTGGATTCTCACGTAGGTAACAGCGAATTGTTTGAGCTCTTCCCACAACGGAAGTAGTGTTTCTGATCATAATTACATGTTTTGAAATATTTAAGAATTATCCCATTTTATCTCAAGAGACATCTAGTTAACCTGAAAGCATCTGTAACTGTTTGTGCTTTGGGGAGCTGCTGCAGGATTCTGCACTGCTTATCTTATTCAGTGATGTCAAAAAAAACTGTGGAATAAACAAAGGTATGAAAAAGGCAACCCACCAGTATCCAGAAAGTCTCGTGTTTTTCTTTCCCCATTATTCTCAGAAGTTCTTCTAATATTTTGAGTGTAATATCATCATTTAGATGATAAATTGTATCAGTTGAATGTAATATCTTAAGAGAAATGATGAACTTCGTACCTCATTACACAGAAAAAATCACAATAAAGGATATGGTAGAATCTGACTAATGGCTATCATTTACTGAGAACTTAGTAAGCACCAAGGCTTTGGTTAGTTGCTTTAAATGTACTTTAATACAAGGAGTTTAATACAATATAAATGTAGGTCAAGATTTCCATGGGCTGGAGAGATGGCTCAGCGGTGCCTAAGGCCCCGGGGTTCAATTCCCCAGGACCCACATACACCAGACCCACGAGGTGGTGGCCCTGATGCATTCTTTCTCTCTTTCTCTCTCTCTCTCTGTATTTCTCTGCTTTAAAATGAATAAATAAAATATTTTTTAAAAAAGATTTTCTGAAGGAGAGCACTGTCTTTTACCATGACACATACAACAGCATGCCTAGCACATCCTAAATAGTCAAAGTTCAGTTAATTGAACAAAGGGTCTTTGAATCTAAGACACAGGAAATTTCTCTGGTCTTCTAAGGAAAACAGTATAAATGTTCACCTTGTTTCTTCTTCCCAGAATATTCCAAAAACAGTAAGGTTTATAATCTAAATAGCATACTGAAAAAAATCAATATTTTCATTATTCTCCCTACATGTTTGAGATTTCTTTCCTTTTCCTAGTCACATAAAGAAACATTACTTTGACATGAAATACATACCTTTTGAAGAACAATATTTTCAGACTTGCACTCTCACCATTTAATAAGCAAGTACTTATTTTCTCAAATTTTAAAGGGTATGTCAAAATGAATATATTGCCCATGAAAAAAAATTATATTATTTGTAAAGTCCCAAAAGGCCTTAAAATTGCCAACTAATTGTAAATGAGTTTTCCCTATCTAATAGAAAGATGTCAGTATTGTTTTGACTTTTTATATGACTAGATTTCTTTTTTTAATATTTTATTTATTCATTTTCAAGCTGAGAAAAAGAGAGAGAGGGAGAGAGAGAGAGAGAGAGAGAGAGAGAGAGAGAGAGAGAGAGAGAGAACCAGGGCCACCACCTTGTGGGTCTGGCATATGTGGGTCCTGGGGAATTGAACCCCGGGCCTTAGGCACTGGAGGCAAGTGCCTTAACCGCTGAGCCATCTCTCCAGCCCTATATGACTAGATTTCTAAAAAGCAAGAAAAGTGTTTTGCTTAATGCTATTTTGAAAATATGGCAGCTAAACAAAGGATACGAAAAGAGAAACCATTCTGGTTTTCCAAAGTGCTATAAAATTGTTTTAGCTTCATTATTAGGAACTATTGTAATGCTGACTATTTAACCATCATAGAAATTACAAATTATCCTATTTGAGTTTTGCATCTTACATTGATTGTACCACAGGAGGATGAAATTATTTAGGCAGATTAGCATTTCACTACCATAGACATATTAATACTCTGAAAAAAATAGAAACATTTCTAAGTATAACATTTATGTCACTGTGTTTATCCTCAAGCATTAACTCATTTATTTTCCCCTTCAGAATAAACATTCTATAGATAATTCAATTGTGGTCATTTACCAAGTTCATTTTTCTAGGTGGAAGAAAAAGGAGATTCAACAATGTTGTATATATATGCATAAAATTAAACATCTACCATGATAACTGGAAATACCAAAAAAGTACTTATTCACATGGTTTTTGCTTGATATGCAATACAAAACATGAAGGTTACACAGTAGTGATACGATTAAAATTATAACACAAAATATAAAGTCCAAATTTCCTCATTCTAACCAAAATCTCTCTCAGTCTATCTTGGCTCAAGCAATGAAGAAGAAAAAAAAATAGACAGTCTATTTGAGACATGAGATCAGCTAACTTCATTTGTAATAAATGTGGTTAGAAGTTGTGTGATTTTAATGTTAAATTTAACCAGAAAAAGTTTCAAATGAGTCCTCTGTTATGTTGTTACATAATGTTCCATAGGAATTCTTAATCAATGTGATGCCATCACAGAAATATAATCAAAATCTACAGTAACAATTTTAGTCTGAACTACAGAACTGGTTTTCACACTGTGACATGACTAGGCTTAAATTTCTATTGTGTAGAATGCTTTCAACCACCTAAGTCATCTCTTTGACACACATATTTACATAGGAGATTTGTCAATTCCTGGTTGCTATACATAAATACACCTTGTTTAAGCTAGTTTTTGTGGAAATTGCTGTGAAATTTCAATTAAGTGCTCCTTTTTCTCTACATGTGTGTCCTCTGACATAAGTCAAATGCTAATCCATCTGAGTACGTGATTGTAGGAGTGCTGAATGTTGATAGGAAATAAACATTGACGATAATAGAAAGCATTTAAAATATACATTTTAACATTTGTAAACAACATACTTTTAAAAGTAATGATTAAAAGAAGAAAATGTAAGCTTGATGAAAGCAAAGTGTCAAGTTGAGGTGACAGATGTGTGAAAATCTTTCTGAGCCCTTAAGAATTACATTGGAGATGCTCTGGAAAAGGCAGGAAAGGAGTGATTTAATTCTGGATGACATGCATTTCAAATGCCATCAATGAACTTTGTCACTGTATCACCTAATGGTGAGAATGAGTGACAGTAGGCTTACAGAGCCATTGCTATGCTGATAACATTTAAGGAGTGATAACCATATGGATTCAATAAATGCTGTCTCATGCATTCATTGATTTATTCATCAGCACTGAACTGCAGATGGACAGGTATCTGAAATTGTTTCGGAACATACAAAAACCAGGCAAGAGAAACAATAGAGTTGTTAGTATAACTACTAGCTATAAGCTAGGAGGGGAAAAGATTTTGTATAGGTTTCTGCAAGTTATTGGATAAGAGCTGGAGAAGTGGAAGTCTAAAATCTCTATCACAGAAAAACAAATGGTCTTTCCTGTTTAAAAAAAATAAAAACTGAGTGACTTCAGGTGACTTTCAAGGAAAGACTACTAAAGATAACTAAGACCTCCAAATTAATTTCAGGAGTTGTGGCAGTTTGAATGCATGTCCCCCATAGATTCAGGTGATTGTTAACGTTTATAACTCAGGTCTCTATCAGCCTGGCTAGAGAAGATGTCACTGGGGGCAGATCCTGGCGTCTATCAAGTACTAAGGTGTGAAATAGTCAAAAGAAGTCTTTCATCACTTTTCATGTCTCTTACAGCCTTATGCACTTCTGTAGTGTGTGTGTTTGAAAGTCAAAGCTGATAGCACCCTCTGTTCACACTTGGAAATGAAGTTATTGTCAACAGTTCAGGACTAGATAATCAGGAGCATAGAGTTTACACTTGAATCTGGACCACAGACATGCTGCTAAAACCAGCACAGGGATCTCCAATTTACAATGCATTCTTTGGAGGAAACAATGGCAAACTTCATTCAAAGGACCAGGATGTGAACACGTGCAAATCTGCGAACCTCACAGCACATAAAACCTATCCAGTGTCAATTCATAATGCAAAAGCCCTGGAGAAAATATGTCAGCTCCTGCTTTAAAGAGTCAGACTGCTTTTCTGCCTTCAAACTCACAGTCACTACCAGAGTTGCTTCAATGTACCTCAACCCAGTCTTAGTTTAGTCTATTTAAAAACCTGCCAGCAGTCACATACATAAGCTTTCTCAAAGAGTAATGAATACATTTTAATATATAGATGTTAATATAGATATTCATATATTTTAATATAAAATGTGTTAGAGAATTAATTTTTAGAAGAACAAGAAGTATGGAGAGTTCAGTGAGAATAGGAGAAATATTCTCCATATTCTGTCTCTTAAGTGGTAAAGTGGAGTAGCCAGTTCCTCTCTGAAATTAAAAAAAAAAAGAATTAAATATTCAGAAAATACATAAAGGCTCCATTTTTTTACTTTCTTTTCCTTCCTTTTCTTCAATTCTATAATTCTGAAAGAAAATTCTAGAAACTTATAGAGGCTTTTTGATCTTTGACTTCAGAGAGAATTTTAGTGCCTCAAGTTTACTGTTCACATAACTCACAAAAAAAAAAAAATGCCCCTGAAGTATTCACAACTAATAGTGAGTTGACAAAATGAATAATACTATTAAAAAGGAAATCAGTTATGGTAACTTTATAAAAAGTGATGAATCACTCAGCATTGCCAAGTTAAGTATTGACTGGAGGCTAAAACGAATGAAGGGGAGAGAGATTTCATTAAAAGTGGAAACATAACTGAAAGTGAAATAGGACACTTTGGAATAAAATATACAAGGGCCCAAGAAGCATGTTATGTGTTAAGGCAAAAATCCAAGTTCTTACTAAGAGTGTATAAATTAGTAACATGTTCTAATGAAGTCTTAAAAGAGGATTCTAACAAGCAGTCCTAGATAAAAATCATATTTTTTCAGTTTAAGATTTGCCTTTTTACTCCTGGCAGACTCCAGGTGTGTTTGAATGAAAACTTATTTATGCTCACTTAAAGGTGTATACTTTCTATACATGTACATACGATAGGTATATCATAGATATGTATTAAGGAACAGTGGTATATCAAATTCCCTTGGAAGAATTAAGATAAGTTTCCTAAACTAGACATGTTGGTTAATGCCTGTAATCCCAAACTCAGGAGGGAAAGACAAGAGTATCATGAGTTTGAGGTCAACCTGGGCTATATATGTAGTGAGATCTCATCTCAAAAAAAAAAAAATTTAAAGAGGGGAGAAAAAATAAAATATGTTCTAAAGTTATGGACAATGTCAGCCACAAAAATTTGGCTGAAAGCAGGTTGAGAAAAAAACACAGTATTTATCCCCCACCCTAAAGCAGGTATATATTTGTTAAAATATCTTGAGACTTCAATTGTGTAAAAGCTTTCACAAAATGACAAAGAATTTTGTGAGCATAGTTATTAAAGTGTGCATGGGCAGGGGCCTTTGACTTTCAAGCTGTCATCGTGTCTCTTATTATTCAACAGCAAACACACCACACAATGATTTCTTAGCACAAATGGAAGTGCTTTCTGGTGGGCACAAGAACAATAAGAAGGCAGAACCCTCTAAGAAGACTACAACAGAGTCCATTGCAAAGATAAAGATGCATGACTAGGGGCTGTAGTGCTCATCTATCATACGAAAGGCCCTGGGTTCAATCCCAGTACAAAAAAAAATAAAAGAGAATAACTCACCCTTGACCAACCCCTTGTGTTACCTAATGCATAAGCCATCTTTATCTAGTATAACCTTGAACATTCTGAATCTTTTATTTATATTCCACAGAAGTTGCCCTGGACATAAAAGTTGCATGGAAAGTTCAAAAATGTCCCTACCTCCCTGATGGATTTATTCCTGTTTTATTATTAAATTTCAATATAGGTTATCAGATAATGATTCACTTGTTAGAGCAAAGATCTGTGTTGTTATCAAAGGGAGATGAGTGGATGCTAAGGTGGGAGGCAAATTGAATACACATAATGTCTTTCTAAATCAGACATTATTGAGCAATCAATCAGCACTAAAAGTAAAGGGTAAAGGCTGGAGAGATTGCTCAGTGATTAAAGGCACTTTCTGGTAAAGCCTGATGACCCAGGTTCCATTAGCCAGTAACCGCATCTAGCCAGATGCCCAAGTGGAGCATGCATCTGAAGTTCCATTTGTGGTGGCAGGAGGCCCTGGAATGCCTTTGTGTGCCTGTGTGTGCCCTCCCCCTCTCCCTCTCTTTTTCTCTCTCCTTGCAAATAAATAAAATATTTTTTAAAGTGATGAGTCTGCCTTTGCTATTAACTCTAAGAACTTCAAGTACTAATTAGCTTAGAGACTATATAACAATTTCTTCACAACTTGCTAATGGGCTTTGTAAAGGGTATTGGTATATTAGCTACATAGACAATGTTAAGAAGATTATAAAGCATGTGCAGATATAGTAAGCAAGAATATGGTTCTGATATTATGTACAAATCCCAGTAGAAGTTAGGGAGGATGATGATCAGAGCAAAGACTGTGTAAATGTTATGTCGTCATTCTCCCACCCCACACACACATGCCTTTGCGGTCTAGTTTTAAGTTTTGGAGTCAGCAACAGCATTCTAGTTTTCAGGATTTCAATCTGTCAGAATAAATCCAGAGACTGGTTAAGGCAATGAGACATGGGATGATGGCTGACATCCTGGCAGGAGATGAACACCCCTGGCCTAATGAAACCTATGAGAAAGTGACAAGATAAACAGGAGACCAATCACCAAAGCAAGTCAGATAACCCATGAAAGGTCAATGAAGACAGACACCAACGATGCCCAACACAACCAAAGCAGAAGTCCAGAGACACTTAACATCTCAACAATAAAGCAGATTTAAAACTCACCCACCATGACTCATGGAACTGAGTCAGGGGCTGAAAGAATGTAAGAGCCATGGTGGGGGAGACTATCCAGAGACATTGCCCCCCTCAGCAACACTACACAAAGAGGGGGACTGGCTACCTCTGGTGCAGTTCATAACCCCCCCTGCCCTATGGACAGATCCAGTATGCACAGAGAGGAGGGACCCCAGTAGGAAGGGGACAGAGAGGAGGGAAATAGGAGCACCATCACAAGATTTGCTCATATAATGTATATAATTATTCATAATAAAGATATTAATTTAAAAATGGCAACCTCTGGCTTAAGTCAGATCTTAAAGTAACTGGAATCCATACTTCAAACATAGATCCATCCCCTACCCACTGCCTAAAATGTACAAGAAACTATTTTATTTCACACTGTCACTGTATCTCAATGAAGGAATAATAAACTACCATTTTGAACGCAAAACATAAATGCAAGTATCTCCAAACAGAGCCAAGAATTAGTAGGGAGACAGTGCTGGAGGGCCTGAGGGGATAAGAATTCAGAATGCATGTTTGGTATTGATAGGAAAAAATAACCCCAGCTTGGTGACAGAAAAAAAAAATACCATGGATCCTGCATTTCTGTGCTATACAGTATAACTCACATGCAAGATTACTTTTAAAAAATTAATTTAACTCAGTAAGTCACACACAAAAAAAAGAAGATATGACAAGAGGAAGGGGATTCCCTGGGAAGAAGGGGTTTGACGGAGAAAGGGGGTGTGAGACAGTAGTGGGGTAAATATGATCAAAGTTCATTATATACATATACGAATTCTCCAAAGTAAAAAGCAAATTTAAAAAAAATCCGTGAATTGAAATTTTGATTTGTAATATATACTGAAATAACTTTTTTCTTTAAAAATTTCTACCCACTTAGGCAAAATAAACTTTTGCTCTCCAGTCCTTTTACATATGCAGAAGTACATTTAATAAAAACCAAAGTATTTCACGACAAATATCTCTAAGATGTTTTCAATAGCAAATGTCATTAAAAGGAAAATTATTTGTTGCATTAATCTGAAGAAAATTGATGCATTAATCATGAATAGGAGAATTCCTGACATTCTCACAAATAAAAGATAACCCAAAATAGGAGCCTGAAGATTCTGTTTTTCTTTTTCAGGAGTCCACAAACACTGAAAATGGTACTTTGGACAAATCCAAAATTAAAACCAAAAGTGAAACAACTTGACATTTAGAAGAAGATGGGCATGTCAACAGCTACCTTGCCAGCCTATTGTGATTAAAGATGCTAACAGTTGTGGAACTAACCTATAAAGCAGTGTAAAATATGGGCTCTAAGTGTCAGAGAGCAGGGGCAGAGGTGGCTTGTTGGGGATTATGCTAATGGCCTAGAGTAGAGCCTTGTAGAAGAGAGGGAGAGCAGGCATTTGCTGAATGATTGAACTATGTGTTATAACTAATACTAGGGTACCAAAATAATAAACCAAAAAAATGCACATGGCAGCACAAATCCCCTAAGTTATAAATGATGCTATGCTAATACCAATACGCTTTAAAATATCTGTGCTGAGTCATTCCTTATTCATCCATTCATTTGGAGTACTCAGCAAATTAAGGCTAGGAAGAAAAGAGTACTATAATCCATATGCTATAATAGTTGAAATAATATTTTATGATTCTCTCCAAAATTAGTGTAGAAAGAATCAGAACTGGTTCTTCAGGGCTGGGGATATAACTCAGTGGTAGAGTGCTTGTCTAGTATGCATTAGGCCTTAGGTTCATTTCCCAGCAATGACAACTCCCCCTAAAAAAATTGAACATAACTGGACTCTTTCAGTGTATATCCTAAAGTGATGCATTGCTTTTGTTCTGGTGGGGAGGGGGAGGATAGCCCTTCTGCCTCTTTTATGCTCTCTACAGAATTTCAGCCTCTATTTCATCTTCACCTAATATCCAAGTGATATCTGAAATTGTTGGCACTCTATAACTTCATAACTTCTCAATATATGAAAGAACTCCCACATTTAATAAAATGAGAATGTGTAGTTTAGGGTGATGTTCAGAAAATTACATTCTTTTTTAATTATAAAAACAAATTAGTGTCAATGCTGTTTTAAACAATGCATTTGTAATTGCTGGGTATTTCCTTCATTAGATATGTTTCTAGCTTTAAAATCTGGATGAACCTGTCATGGTGGCCCACGCCTAATTCCAGCACTTGGGAGGCAGAGGTAGAAGGATCGACATGAGTTCAAGGCCACCCTGAGACTACATAGTGAGTTCCAGGTCAGCCTGAACTAGACTAGAGAAAATGTAATCTCAAGAAGGGTTGAGTAAAATAGTTGGTAAAATACACACTTAAAAGTGCACTTAAACTATATTAGAATATTTCAAGGGGAACTATAATATACCTTCTTAATTCTAAAAATCTTATTGTTGCATTTGAATGCTTTAATAATTGCACAAGAATGAATATATTCTTGAAAACTGTTGTTGGGAAACCCTTTCTCCATTAATAGCAATATTTGGAATGGAATGAATATGTTCATAAAATTATTTGTGGGTAATTGAACGATCTGTGGTTAATCCTCACTGAGTTACAGTTGAACCTCTGGAAAATCTACAGTAGCTTTTGATGGCTGAAAAGTCAATCATGAACAATTTAAAATTCTGTTTTAAAACAAAACTATAAACACAATTCAAAACCATAAAATTATGTACACCTCATTTTCTTGAGAAATTATGATAAATTATTCACTAATTGTCCTGCATTTCTAATTTTCACAACAGTTCAAAGAGAACAAAGAGGTCCCCACTTCCAATGCATATAAACCTAAACCTTGCCGTAACTGTAATTTGTTCCTCTCCCAGGCTGCAAAAAAACTTTCCTGGCATTTTGGTTTTGCTTTTGGTGAATGAAACCGGTGTTGATAATTATATTTGTCCCATTCTGTTAGTAACCATTTCACGCTGAAAGACCAGGACAGGTTCTAAACGTTAAATTCTGTAAACCCATTACCAATAAACTTGCTCCAGCAGTTTGCTGACAATGGAAACCGCTAGAAAAACATCTATTAGTCATCCCAGACAAACCCTCCAGGATTAAAAGAATGAGTTCAGATCGTCTAAGGATGCAGAAAATCGTCGTCGTCATCATCCTCAACAACTGGATCTCAATTTCTGAGCACCTCAGAGACCTTCACAATCACTCATTTCAACAGCTCCATCAACTTGACCTTAATATTGGACTCAGCATCCTCTTTCCCAACCCCACCAGGTTTTATGTGTTAAAATACAGAAAACTCCGAACGGCCCGGCCGTCTTTCGGTAAATTTCTATTTATTTGTGAACTTGTTTGAGTTGCCAATTCAACTATTTTTCAACTCAACACTGGAGTTTGAGTCGGCCTTGATTTTTTTTTTTTTTCCCGCCTTAAGCGATCCAGAATGTGAGGGTAAAGAAAGCCAGACCATCGCTCAGGTCTCCTTCCAGCCTTCCAGAGCTCGGTGCGCACTTTCCAGGACGCGCCGACCCACCGCAAGCGAGGGCCGCCGGCCCCCAGGCCCCTGGGGGTGCTCTCCTTGCCAAGTCCTTCCCGTAGACCCCGAGTCTCGAGGACTGGAAACGCTGAACTTGGGGGAGAAACCCGCGAAATGGTCCAGCTAGCCCCAGGCATCTCAGGCTGCCCTTTCTGGCCAGAGGCGCCTGGGAGGTTTCCCCGGGGAGGCCACAAAGCTCAGGTAGCTCGACCACCTGTTGAAAGAGTGGGACAAAAACGGGACCTCGGGAACAGCGGCTCCCTCCTGGCTCCCAAAGTGGCCTCTCCACCCGCAGTCTGATGGCGCGCGGTGGCCAGGCCCCGAGGCCGGCGCTCCTGGTTTGGCGCATTGCGCGCAGCAGGCGACTCCCGATCGCGGGTCGCCTGCGCGACTGGGAGGGACAGCGGCTCACCTGGGGCTGAAGGCTGGAAAGCACCGTCCCGGTCCCCCGGAGCCCGGCCCGGCAGCCTCGCGCTGTCCACCGAGGGGCTGAGCACTTGGAAAGCCCACCGCGGACCGTAGGACGCCCCGGCCGGGCTGAGCGGCTCGGCGGCGGCGGGGCACAGCTTGAGCGGGACGGGGCTGGCGGGCAGCGGTCGCAGCTGCGCCCCGGCGGCGGCGGCACCGAGGGCGGCGGCCGGGGGCCGGGGCCCCGGGGCCGGTGGCAGCGCGTGTGCGGGGGCGCCCCCGGCCCGCAGCAAGTTCTCGATCAGAAAACTCTTGCCCAGGTTGCCAAAGCCCGGAGCGGCCGGGAGGTTGAGGAGCGCCGAGGACGCCACCAGGTCCCAGTAGGCGCCGGTGTGGGTCGCCAAGGCGCTGGGGAGCATGGTGCGTGCCCGCCGAGGACCGAGCGCCGCCGGCCGCTCAGAGACGGGGACGCCGCGCCCTGGGAGCGCAGTTACTGCTACCGGTGCGCGTCCCGCGTCTTGAAAAGGATGGAAGGCCGCTGTGCGGTCCCCTGGTCCCCGGAGGTGGATCTGGGAGCGTCCCGGCACAGTATGGGGTTTTCTCTACCAGGACGGAAGGTGTGTCCAGCCCATCTATTCATGTCACCCAGCCCACAAAGTGACAGACAGGGCCTACAATAAGGGCAACCGGAGAGTCCATCCGCTAACAAGGGGAGGGGACTCTTGCCAGAGGAGGTGGGCGTGGAGGCGACGAGATTTGGGCCCCCTCACCCAACCCTCTTTCAGCGGGCTGGCCCTGGCTCTGGAGCTCCACGGCTCTGGTGCAAGGTCCGCTGGACTTCAGGTGGAGCGCCCCAAAGGCCAGCAGCCCGAGGGCCCACCGCTGCAGTGACAGAAGGCACTTGACATGCTGCCCATCGGGCGGCCCTTGGCTCTCCGTGTTGGTTGTCACTTTAGGAACTGGACTTCCAGAGGACACCTCACAATCACTAAAGGGACCTCATCAGGGAGAATTGAAAATACCACTAATACTTGTGGTGCCTATAGCCTCTTTATTCTGCAAGACATCTGATGTAACTAGTTTTGATCTAAACATCTTAGTTCACTTTGGTTTTGCCTAACTACAGATGGTTAGGGCCAAAACATAGGGAAGAAACTACCACCAGGCTCCCTTAGCCATGTGCAGTGCTTAGCTTCTCTACAGAGGGATGGACAGGAAAGAACCAGGTTGTTTATAATCACTCCATTTTTCCTGAAAATTTAACTATTTTTTAAAATATTTTATTTATTTATTTGCAAGCAGAGAGAGAGAGAGAGAGAGAGAGAGAGAGAGAGAGAAAGAGAGAGAGAGAATGGCATCCAGCCACTGCAAACACACATGCGCCACCTTGTGCATCTGCCTTATGTGGGTACTGGGGAGTTGAACCCAAGTCCTTAGGCACTGGAAGTGAGTGCCTTAACCGCTTAGCCATCTCTCCAGCCCGAAAATTTAACTATTTTTAATGTACTAGTATGTTATGGAGACCGGTCAGATGAGAAGCATGTGTGTGTGTGTGTGTGTGTGTGTGTGTGTGTGTGTGTGTGTGTGTGTGTTAATGAGGACTTTTAACTACAACACAATAGCCTCTCACTTTGGAAACTATTAAAGTAGTGTTAAAACTGTGACTTCTTTGTCAATTAATACTGACTCTTATATTAAATTATATTATATTACTTATATTAAATTAATGTTATATGGAGACAGTAATATGAGTATTCTAAATAAATTATTTTGAATAAGATGTCTTTATTCCTTATAAAGAATAAGGTTTCTGTATTTCATATAGATGCCTGTACAGGTTGAAGTCACATATATCAGTTTTTTTACTCTTTACCCTAAAAGTATTTTGGTCTTTGGCTTCACCTTACTTAAAAACTTGGTTGATTCATTTTTCATTTGTACAGCCATGCCCAATGCTTTATAAAGATCTACCCTTCCCAAAGATCAGCATAGGTTGAAAATTACTCCCTAATCTGATGAACAATTTTATCACTTAATACTAAAAGGGAGTGAAATGATAGGCAAGATTGATTTACATTACCAGCATTCACTCATTAGGTTAATAAAAAGATCTTTACAGAACTTGGTATTAACTGAGCTATTACAGTGGTCCTAGAAATATATATATAGAGAGAAGAAATATATGGTCCTTGTAAGCCTTTTGGGAATTCTCAGCCTAGTGGCAGGGGGGAAAAAGTAATGTCTGAGAAGTGTTCTGCTGGCATTTAGTAAATAGCAGTGAGGTATTCTACCAAACATCCCACCATGACCAGGTGAACTCTTGCAACAAAGAATTATTGGACCCAAAATGTTAATAGTGCCAACACTAAGAAAGTTGTTATACAGAGAAAAGAAGTAATTCCATCTAAGCCTGGATTCATAAACTATTGAGTTCAATTGATGTTACTAATAGGAAGATAGCAAATTATAGGAAGCTACATCACAAAAAAAAACCCAGCAATTGTTGAATATATCTATATCATATATATGTATACTATATCTGCATCTTATCTATCTATATCTGTATCTATTTATATTATCTCCTCAGGAGGCTCAAGGCCTAGAGCTCCCTCTGAGACACCTGATAGGACCACTTTATGAAGCCTTCAAAAGCCCTCTTTCTCATGAACCTCTCATACCCTGCCTTGTGGGCCTAGTAAACCCTCCCTTCCCAAAGGAATATTAATAGGCTCAGTCTTGTGAAGGATTTGTGTAGGTAATTATGACTACTCTAATTTCAATATGGTAATGGCCAGGTCATGCCCCAGCACTGAGTTCCACAACAGGAACTCATAGATTAAAAGATAAACAGTAAAAGAGATAAATATATTTATATGAAAAAAGGAAATAGATTCTTCAAAGGTGAACTGAAAGTAAAAAGAAATGGGTGTATCTGATGGAGCAAAGTCTTGAAGGGTGGGGGAAACATCCATAGTTCAAGGGAGACCATTTTAATTAAACAAAAATGGAACAAATTTTGTCCTCATATGAAAGAAAATGGGGAAGCATAGATGGATTGCTAGAAGTTTGTTGGTAATGAGAGCAAATTGTTAGTTTTTGCATAAGACTCTGTTTTTCTTAGTGAATACGGTATAGAGAAAAAAAGACCCTGTGTTGAGAGATCTGAGGTTGAACCCATATATACCTGTTATGCGTATTAAATAATAAATAATAAATTTTGTTCATAATCCAAACCAATGGGTGCTTGTTGCTATGCATTTTATACTTTCTCTCTTCTGAGTTTAGGCTCATTTGTATGATTTCCTTTAATTCATTGGACAGTAAGTAGATACTCCACAGGAAAGTAAGTGGACACCTGAGAAGGTACTTGAGTGCTTCTCCTTTCTTTCTTGGTCTTCTGCATTTTCTGCAAGGATAAACCTGGGGAAGTTGATGAGAAACCACATGGTACCAAGATAAATTGCTTCAAGATTCCAGCTGAATACATAAGACACCAGCACAGAGCAGCAGATCCAGGTAATGGACATAGAAACTCTTGATTATTATTCTAAGCCAGTAAATTGGAATAATTTCTTGTTCAAAATGTACTGAACTCTCATGGAGTCCTTAGTGATGAAATTGGACATTTATCCTTAACTCATAAAGCTATTGTGATATGCAAATGAAGCTATACCTTCAAAGCATCTTTCTTGGCATATTAGTTTCTTTATTCATTGCTTGACAAAATACCTGTATCAGTCACATTCTTGCTGCTGGGACAATATACCAAACCAGAAGGAGTGTAAGGAAGGAAAGTGTTTATTTTTGGTATACAGTTTGGAGAAGTCTGTCATGAAGGGAAAGTACAACAAGAACAGATAGCTGCATAAAATCCTCAAATCATCAGGGAGAAAATAGAGCAAGAGAAAACAGAAACTGAGGCCAGGTTATAGCTTATTCCTAATGACACGCCTCTTCCAATAAGGCTCCACCTCCCAAAGGTTCCACAACTTTCCCAAAAAGTACCACCAGCTGGGAATTAAATATTCGAACATACAAATCTATGAAAAATATTTTATATTTAAAACAATACAACACCTGATGAGAAAAAAAGGGTTTATGCTGGTTTATAGTTTCAGGGGCATACATTCTGTCATCCTGAAGAAGACATGATAGCAAAAAGACAGCTTGTCACAATGTAGCCAAAGTCAGGAAGCAGAGAGTGAAGACGAAGTGGGGCTGGACTATAAAACCTTAAGGCCTGCTCTTTCCCCAAGTGACTCACATCCTCTTAGCAAGGTTTCACCTCAAAAAGGTTCCACCATCTTCCCAAACAGTTCCACCAGCTGTAACCAAGTACATAATCCTGGAGGGACATTTCATTTAACATTAAAACCACAACATTCCACCTCTGACCCCCCCCCCCAGGGCTCATGGCCCTCTCATGATGCAAAATACATTTAATTCAAAAAAAAAAAAAGTTCCTATTCCAAACACTACTCAATTTAAGGAAGGAAAGGGTTTTGTTTTTTATTTTTTTTTCCACTTTGATATTTTCATACATGCATGTAATATATTTTGATCATATTCACCTCAATTATCCTCTTATCCTCCTTCCCTTCCTATTAATGAACATATTCTTTCCCATTAATTTCCTTCTTGCTTTCATGCCTTTTTTAGCCTGCTGAGTTAAATTAGGGTTGTATGCATGATCATGGGTAGAAGGCTATTGTCATGGTTTGATCCAAGTGTCCCCCACAAACAAATGAATGTGTTCTGATAGATCGATCCTCAGCTGATGGTAGTTTGGGTTTTACAACCTCGATGGAGCTGTGTTGTTGGGGGTGGGCTTATGGGGTTATAAGCCAGCTTCCCCTTGCCAGTGTTTGGCACACCTTCCTGCCGCTGTTTCCAGTGCTGTGGTATTTTCACATAGAAGAGGATCAAATTAGAGCCATTATTAGCATGAAGTTCTAAATTAATATATCTGCTGAGCATGAGAGCAACATAATAGATTTGGTCAAGACATGCGCTAGAAGGTTTGACTGACAATTGAGACCAGAATTTGCAATGGCTTTTCAGTGAATGGAAGGGAACAAGTTTTATAGTGATGGTTCTTCAAACAGGTTGTATTTGGAAAAGGACCTAATAACAATTTGTATGACTGAGGGAGGAAAATAGGGAAAAAATAGACTTTGAAAAGGCAGGGGACCAGTAGGGTATAAAATTTGAATCTCAGGAGTACCATTGGAGAGACTGTTGATTAAAAGAATGACTTTGATCACCAAGATAGCTGCAAGTCTAAAGTTTCAGAGTCAAAGCAGTTCCAATTAATAAAATGTTTCAAGATATCATCGAGGGAATGACAGACTGACATGGCAGAAAGTCCAACTCAGTGATCTGGAAAAGGTTAGAGATATCTGAAGTCAGGGTATTAGATGGAATATCCCCCTAGACTGCCTCAAATATTGTAGGTTAATTAATTACCCATTATATATTACCCATTATCAGTTAAAATGACACTGGCAAAGAACATTGGTGACTTACCAATGTTGGCTCTAGAGAGGCAGGTTATGATAACTCAAAACAAAGAAGTTACAAAGTATTGGTTCTTCCAAAAGTTATAACACCACTTGCAGAATGAAATGGGGTTGGTACAGTAAAATAATTGTGCTATATCCAACACATATATTCATAACCCCATCTCTATACAAAGGTAATTTGAAACTTCTAACTCCCTAAAACCCAGATTGTGGCTTCTATATTCGCCAATAAGAGGAACCAAGACTCCTTAATATAGACAGGCATATACTCAGAAATGTCTGAGTCCACTTCTATGACAAAATGAGCTTGGGCAATCTAATCACTTAAGAAATGGAACTATCTGGAGTCTGATTAAAATGGCACAGGAGCGGAACTGAAAGGCTTCCTTCTAGAATGGGATATTAAAAGGAGTAATGGCTGCAGTGGATTGAAGCAGACCCAACAGGACATATAAAGAGAGCAAAACTTATTGATCCCTTTGGACTGGCTAAATGCTAAGGTACCAATTCACTAACCTGAAGCTAGAAAATACATGGGAATGCTGTTCTGCATTTATGCATAACCACATACTTGATAATGTGTAAGCACTCTTTTACAGAAGTTCTTAAATGCAAGATAATAAATGCAGATGTAATGAGAGAATTAGTATATCATTGTTACACAAAAGATCGATACTAGGTCAGGCAGATAACATTTTAATGCATGGGTCTAGCTTCTGGCAACCACCGCCCGGTCACCGGCAGTCATTGGCAGCTCCAGCATTTGGCCAGAAGGAGCTACTCGTGTTGGGAACCTGCCTGAGCCAGTGTGAACAGAGAAACAGTGAGAGAGTTCTCACCCTGGTCTTGCAAAGTCAAGAAACCTGAAAAAGAAGGCACCTGGCACCAGCCAAGAAGCAGCATTTGCAGCAGCTTCAGGAACCTGCTCTTTCCCAAATGACCAGCACCAGGAGCCACTGGAGCCAGATTACCCAGAGCCACCAGCATCCAGCATAGCTGGTCTAAACAGCAGATTCATGGACCCAGCTGGTAGGGAGCCAGCCTCCTACTCAGCTTGGGTGAGAGCAGAGGCCACACCTAGAAGTAACAGGGCCTGCTAGAGTCAATTGTTGTACTTTTACCAATCTTAAATAAACTGGGTCTTGAAAGGGAATTTGTCATAGATCTGTAAGTTTATAGTGCCTTATTGTCTTCCTGTCCTGTCTTTCTTGGGGGTTGGGTCTCACTTGGTCCCAGGCTAACCTGGAACTCAGCATAAGTCAGGTATCTCAGCCTCCCAGTTAACAGGATAACTTGCACGCCCTTAGGAACTTTGGCTTTGTTAAGATTATCTGTTTAATCCCTGCCCTTGCATAAATACCCTGTGCTGATTGTGTTTATGAGTATACATTAGCATATTAGAATTGTATTTTAATAGCGCCAACTAGCCTACTAGAATATTTACATAGCAGGCAACTACAACTCATTGGGCCACTTCTGTGGTCACTCAGAGTAATATTAGAGCCACACCTAGCACATTAAGCTCCCACATAGAAGACATATAACTTCTGATCCACACATCAAAGAATACAGCAGACAATTAGGAAATCTAAGCATTGAATTAACTCAAGATGTAAAAATCTCTATATTATAAAACATGAAACACAAAGAATCAATATAATATAATTCCACAAAAAAAGTATAAATCCATCAGAAATGATCTTCAGTGAGACTGACTTAGATGAAATACCTGACAAAAATTCAAAAGAATGATTTTAACTATACATAAAGAAACCAAAGAAGAAATCAAAGGACTCAAAGATGAAAACAAACTCCAAAAGGGGAACACAAGAAACTAACTTAAGAACTAACTTAAGGAAATGAGAAGGTTGATGCAAGATATGAGTAAGGAAGTAAAAATAATAAAGAAATTATAATCAGAATTGCTCAAAATGAAAAACACAGTAAGTCAAATACAAAACTCTAGAAAGTCTCACTAATATGATGGATGAAGGAGAGGACAGAATATCTAAACTGCAAGGAGAAGGTGGCAGAACTGGAATACCTCAACAAAGAGAAGGACAAACTAATAGGAAAGTATGAATGGGAATTTCAAGACATTCATGACACTACAAAGAGATCAAACATAAGAACTCAGGGTATAGTGGAAGGAGAAGAATTTCACTCTCAGGGCAGAGTAGATATTTTCAACAAAATCATAGACGAGAATTTACCCCACATAGTGAAAGTGATACCAATGCAGATACAGGAGCATTTATAACACCAAACAGACACAACCAGGAAAATAAAATAAAATAAAATAAAATAAACTTCTCCACACCATATTATGATTAAACTATGGACTTCACAGAGCAAAGAAAATATATTGAAGGCAGTAAGAGAGAAACATCAAGTAACATATAAAAGCAAACCCATTACAATTACAGCACATTACCCAACACAAACCTTAAAAGCCAGAAGGGCTTGGGGTGATGTATTTCAAGTCCTGAAAGATAACAACTGTCAGCCAACATTGTTCTATCTGGCAAAGCTATCCATTACAATTGAAGGAGAAATAAGGACTTTCCACAACAAAGACAGGATGAAGGAATTTATGTAGACAAAGCCAGCTCTAGAGAAAATACTTGAAGGTATCCTTCAGATTGAAATGAAAGAAAAATTCATACATGAAAAATTAGGGAAAAAATTCATGGGTCTATTTTACATCTGGTCTGATGAAGGCCAGAATTACTGGATTTTTTGTTTTAGGCTCTTGCACTCTTTGAACTTAGTGATCTGACTGACTTGAGTGACTATAATCTTGAGTGTGTGAAACCACTCTAGAATCTCCTTTACCATCCTTGGACCATTACAATCTATGGCAAGAAGCACAAGGTGACACAAGATAAAGAAAGACACATGAAACAAAGGAGAACTGACCTGAGCAGGGTCATGCTGGACCAACCAGATCCCACCTTCTCAAATATTCTTGATGAAAATTAAAATAAAACTTGAATCTAGAGGAAATGCAGAGAATAGAGGTGCATGTTAGGTAAATCGTTCGGGATACAATCTCAAAAACATTGAATGTGGGACATTCAAGGCAACAAATAAAGGATTTTATTGACAAATGCCAATGAAATGGTGGGTGAAACTGTTATATATTATAGAGAGATCTGACTACTGGGGATACTAAGTACTAAGTGAGACATCAATATCACTCTTTCCAAGATTCAGGGGATGTTTTAGAAGAGGAGAAAAAATAATGTAAGAACCGGAAGATGGGGAAGAATGCTAGAGAATGCTGTCTTAGAGAAAAATGATATGACTGAAGCATTCATAGTGTCATGGTTTGTTCAGGTGTCCCCCACAAACAAATAAATGTGTTCTCAGTGATTGATCTTCAGCTGATGCCAGTTTGGGTTTTACAACCTCACTGGAGCTGTGTTGTTGGGGGCGGGCTTATGGGGTTATAAGCCAGCTTCCCCTTGCCAGTGTTTGGCACACCTTCCTGTTTGCAGTGCTGTGGCAGAGGTGATGTCCAGCCCCCTGCTCATGCCATCATTTTCCCTGCCAGGATGGAGTCTCCCCTTAAGTCCATAAGCCTAATAAACCCATTCCTCCACAAGCTTTTGTTTGGGTTCTTTCTGCACAGCAACAGAGTAAGTTGACTACAACACATAGTATCACAGCAACCATAATGACCTGCACGTGAATTAACTCTTTAACATGAATGGTAGAGGAAGGCAAAATAGGTATCAGAAGAGGGACTAGTTAGGAAGATGAATGGGGTCAGTGGGAGGGGCAGGGGAGGCAGACTAACACATAATAATGCTTTTTTTAAGTAAAAGACAAGATCTGTAAATGAACTCATTAAGCCAGGTGAAATCCTGTAGAAGTTATGTTCTCAATGCTGGGGGCTGGGGACCTGACTAGAAGCAGCTTGTGGAAGGAAAGGGTTTATCTCTGACTTACAGTTTCTAGGGGAAGTTTCATCATGGTGTGGAAAGAAAGGCAAGAGCAGATAGCTGTGTGTCAAATTTCCACATCAGCAGGGAGAAATTTGAGAGGTAAGCTCTTGAACACCCAGTGGGGCTGGACTAATAATCTTCAAGGCCAACCTGCAGTGACACACCCTCCAGCAATGTTCCACACCCCCCCCAAAGGCGCCACAAGCTAGGGAGCAAGTAAGAGGATAATTATAACTCATGTGACTTATGGGTATGGACATTTTGTGTTAAAACTACCATAGATATCCCCTTAGAGAAATAGGAGGAAGCTGCTGCTAATCAGTGTGACTAGACATAGATCATCCAGAAAGTGTTTCTCCTCACTCACAACAGCCCTGGGAGCTAGAGCCATGAGAACAATGGGAAAGAACTTCTCCCCACAATCACCAGCCTCTTAAAGATCATAAAACCTGAAGGAGAGAATGAGTCTAGCTGAACTCCATGAAAACACCACCAGAGGACATTCTACAACCTCTCTTCCCCAATACACCAATACAAGCAACACCTAGACTGTAAAAAATCAAAGCCTCCTACTCGCCCCATCCACACAGAACCAAAGGTGTGCCTAGGGAGCCATCTTCACAACTCAGCACAGGTGAAATAGAATTCACTCTAAAAAGTGACATAGTATCTACCCCAAAGCTGGTGCTATTAGTTTGAACTGACAATACTAAATGTACCTACCAAATCAGGACAGGTTACTAAAATAAATACCACAGTAGGAGAAAGAATTCAAAAATAGAGAGAGAAGAAGTTAGAAAGAGTAGGAAAGTATCTGAGTTGTGTGTTAGGAGAGTAGTAGACACAATTGCAAACTGGGTGGAAAAAAATAAACACACCTAGGCAGAAATAGTGACATTTTCTATTGGAAGTATGTTTAGTATACTTTACCTTTTTTGATTGTTTGTATGCTAAAGGTAGCTTTTGTTGTTGTTGTTTTCAAGGTAAGGTCTCACTCTCTAGCCTAGGCTGATGGGGAACTCACTCTCTAATCCCAGGCTGGCCTGGGACCCACAACAGTCCTTTTACCTCAGCCCCTAAGTACTAAATGTGTGCCACCATACCAGGCTCTAGAGTTAACATTTGGTACGTTTTATAGTGTCTAGTTTTTAAAACTGCCACTCTTAAATATATTACATAATGGTTTTGAATGTGTTTGTTATATTTCTTAGTTGATATAAGATTGTTTTACATTTTTTCCTCCCAGTTTGCTATTGTGATTTCTGTACTATTCTTCCCACACTCAGCTCAGATACATTCCCACTCTTTCCAGCTCTTCTCCTCATTAGCTCCTCCTCTTTAACTCCATCCTATAATCTTCTACGCACCTAGTAACCTCTAAAATCAGTGCAATCTAACAGTATCCTTACTTTCCCTTAAAAAAAATTCTTGCAAACAGAATATCGGAACACACCAAGGAATTCATCCACTATGATGAAGTTGGTTTTATTCCGAGAGATCTAAGGATGTTTCAACATATGGGATGGTTCAACATATGCAAATCAGCAAGAGTAATGCTCCATATAAATGGACTCAAGAACAAAACCACATGACCATCTCAACAGATGCAGAGAAAGCATTTGAAAACTCCAACAACCCCTCATGATAAAAATCCCACAGAAACTGCTGATAGAAAGAACATATTTCAACATAAGAAAGGCTATATATAACAAACATATAACCAACATTATACTAAGTGGGATGAATCTTCAAACCAGGCACAATTTATGGGAGGAAATGATTTATTCAAGCTACAGATCCAGGGGAAGTCCCATAAAAATGAAAGAGGCTGATCCTCCTTCACAGGTCCAAGCAGAGAGAAAATCCCATCACCAACACCACACACAGAATAGCAAACAGGCAGGAGGGGCAAGGAGAGAAGTTCTTCTCCTTTATATAGCCTTAGGGTGGGATCTTGCAACCCTATCCCAGACTTAATGGCTTCCTGAGTCTCTGGAATTTCCTTCCTGCACTACCCACACAGGAAAGGATGTTTACTTCTACCTTCTTTGAACTTCTTTACATTCTGTCCCCTACTGAGAGGCTGCCTTCCTGTAAACATCCCGAGAGACCCACCCAAGATTACTTGAAAGGTCAAATTGTCATCAAAACTTAACCATCACTGATAGTTACTTATCTGTGTCTATTGCTGTCTATTTGCAATAGCTAGGAAATGGAATCAGCTCAGTTATCTATCAATTGATGGATATGGAAGATGTTATTTTGTGCTGGTTTGAATGTAAAATGTCCCTCATGCACTGTGATTAAGCTTCATACTTAGTCCCCAGCCAGTGAAGCCTTTGGGAAGTGAAGTCTTGCTAGAGAAGGTATGTTTCTGGAAGCATGTCTTCGGGTGTTACAGCTCAACCATGCTTGCCACACCTAGCTCCCTCTCTCTACTTCCTCTTTACATCCTCCCTGCTGATGTAGACTTATGAGGTTTGGCTGTCTGCTTCTGCCACACTTTTCCCTGGCATGATGAAACTTCCTCTTGAAACTACAAGATATAAATGAACCCTTTCCTTCCATAAGGTGCTTCTGCTCAGGTGTTCTGTCCCAGATATGAGAAAGTAACTGCTGAAGGTACACACATATTATTGAGTTTTATTTAGTGTAAGTAAAAACTGAAATATGCAGGCGGAAGAGATCAGTGGTTAAGATGCTTGCCTAATGACCTGAGTTTGGACTTTGATTCCCTAGTGCCCACGCAAAGCAAGATGCACAAAGTAGTGCATGCATCTGGAGTTCATTTGCAGCATCTAGAGGCCCTGCTATGCCCATTCTTCTCTGTCTCTCTTCTATCTCTCTTTCTCTGCTTGTAAATAACTAAAGAAAAATGTTTTTTTAAAAACATGAAATGTGCAATTTATAGGAAAATGGATAGATATGGAAAATATATATTTTAGTATAAAATATTATATTAAGTGAGACTCAGAAAAATAAATTCTGGATGCTTTCTCTCCCATGAAGTTCCTATCGTTGAATTTTTAGAATTGTATGTAAGCTGGAGTAAGATGCAGGAGAGGCCAGTAAGCTAGAAAGGGGTCATGAGAGAGAGGAAAGGGAGAGGAGGCAGCAGTTAACCAAAATTCAGAAGAGGCTAGCAGAGCACTTTTGTTATTGTTATCTTAAAGTAACATATGTGGTTAGTTACTACAATGGACATTATAGATGATTTTTCAGGAGAAATAAAGGATGCCTACCTTTACTCAAAGGCCTAGATTCTCCAGAGAGAAGTTTCCCTCAGATAAATTCTGAACAATCCTGTGATCACTGACTTAGAAAAATAATGTCAGCAGCAGCCTAGAGCTGAAACGATGTCACATTTCTATAAGGATATCTTTCATACAGTGTATGGACTTAGAAAGTTTGAAAGCTAAGACATAAATGAAATTGTAAAAAACTATATATTCCTGTCTCCTTGACCACTTGCATGAAAGTATTTAAATGTGTCATGGAACTCAGTTTGACATTTGTTTACACATGGTGGTATTAGACTAAGGATTGCTTTGTATTCCTTAATTAGCTAGCTAGTTATTAGAGGTTATTGATATTTACAGTTAAAAAACTAATATTTGAGAAAGCTTAATAGGTTCAGGCCATTTTTGCTACACATTCTTAAAGAACCACTTTGGACTGTGCTGAACTCTGCCCCCCTTTCCCTCCCTAAAAAGGACAATAAACAGTCAGAGCCTTGGCACTGGGGTGAAGTTTCAGTTGGTAAAGTGTTTGTCTCACAAGCATAAAGAACAGATCCCAAAACCCATGTGAAAGACGGATGCATTGGTGCATGCCTATAATCCCAGCACTAGGGAGGTGGAAACAGGAGGATCCCTGAGGCTTGCTGGCTAGGTAGTTCTGGCAAAGCAGTGAGCTCTAGATTCAGTAAGATACCGTGTCTCAAAAAATTAAGGTAGAGAGAGATTGAGAAAAAAACCCCAAATCAACCTCTGGTGTGAACCATCAAATGAGCATGCATGCACACGATACACACACACAAGCCACATCCTTCCAGTCAGATATCCAAACATGAAGCAATAGAAAGTGTGAGGTGGCTGCTATAGGAGAAAGGCAGAGTACCTGCCAAGCCAAGCACAGGCCTGCACACATCTTATCTTTAGGCTGCAGAAGTAAGCTGGGGCCAGAGCGTGTGAGTCCTTGTATGCAGCACTCAAGATGTGGTCTTCATCCTTCAAGCAATGAGATGTGATCATAGTTTCATTCTAAAAGGCCACCCTTGCTTCAGTGTTAGGACTTAACAAAACTAAGCGGCAATGTTAGTCTGCCAGATGACAGATAGATCCTGGTAGTTTGGACTGGGTTTATAGCAATGGCAATAGAGAGAGGCAAATCAGCTTTATAGTTGACTACATGGCAGAATCCACCCTCTATGGAATTAGGATCTGAAAAGATCTTGTCCCTCCCAAGGAACTACAATATGGAATTTTATCATGCCATGGGAAATGAACAGCCTGTTGTATCCCCTGGTGTGTTTTGGCTGCCAATTAACTGAGCTGATTTTAACACTCATTTGCAGAAACATTATAAGTGTGTATTTCTCTCATTTCTATCCTCTCCTTATTTAACTTTACTTTCATGATTTATTGTATGTTTATTTACATAGTGTATGTACCTCCTCAAATCCCATAAACAGTAAATAAATACAACAGAAGGAAATATTTCTTTTGTTGTGGTTTTTGGCAGTGTGCGCTTTGTTCCACTAAGGTCAGGCTGCAGCAATGAAGCCCAAAGAAGATCTTTTTATTTCTCTACCCTAATTCTTCCTTTTGCTGAAGGAGAGAGAAGCCTTGTACCAGACCCTGTTATAGGGAATCTGCCCCTGTCAGTGGCAGCCTCTGAGCCCTGCTCACACAGTCAGGGGTCTTCACAAACCAGTTAGATCACAAGAAGCTAGCTTCCACCCTCAACTGAAAAAAAGATTCAAGAGAATCATTATTCTAGCCTGTTCAGTACCTGCTGGAAATTTAGTTGAAACACAGTTGTGTAGGGCGAATATTTCCCATTATCTTCTGTTTAGATTATCCTCACAGCCCCAACCCTACAACTGAGGATGTTGGGTGCATTTTTTCCTAATCCTCAAGTTATTTTCTTTTCGAATTATTTTAATAGTCAAAATAGTATATAATTATATACTAAACATTCTCCTATTCCCTCTACTACACACTCTATTCCCCATATACTCTTGAGTCTGAAATCGATTCTAACAAGCTGGCTCACTGCTGAAAGACATTCGAGAATATGTTTCCCATTTAGAGCAGGCAGGACTCGTGTTCTTATGTCCTCCTCTTCCGGCACATGTCCTCTCTGGCTGGCCCTCTTTGCCTTTTTGTGAGTTATTTTGCCAACCCCGAGCGTTGTTCATCTCCGTGTCCTGAATTCTACCTCCAAGTTCTATTTTACTGACTCTCTTCTGTAACTGGGAGACTTCCCAGTTTCTTTCCAGGCCATTCAATTCCTTTGGCATTCCTTGCTCATTGATCATTTCTAAACACTTTTCCACTCCTGCTGCTTGGACCATAGTGAAATGTGAGGCTCCTGAAAGATTTTTAGGAAAGGACTGAGCAGAAGGCTTTTTCTGTCATTATCTGTGCTAAGTCACAGGTGCCCTCCATTCATATGAAAATCCTACAAAATGTGCTCATTTGACCTGAGTTACTGCATTGGACAAAGAGATAGTCATTGCATGTGAATTTTCTCATACTGACACCAATATAGTCTCTTCAGAGGAACATTAAGTATTTCACAGCTAAAACTTATAAAATATACATAGGTTAATCCCATGGAAAGCTCTGTTATAATAAGGCAGAGCCTCTCAGCAGTAGAGACCAACACTGAGCCCCCGCCCATGGTATCATTCCTCGAGAAGAGCAGCCAGTGACTTGGTAGCAGGTTGACTACATCGGACCACTTCCATCATGGAAAGGGCAGCGTTTTGTCCTTACTGGAATGGACACTTATTCTGGGTATGGATTTGCTTTTCCTGCACGGAGTGCTTCAGCAAAAACTGCCATCCATGGGCTCACAGAATGCCTTATTATCTACCGTCATGGTATTCTACACAGCATTGTTTCAGACCAAGGAACTCACTTCACAGGCAAGGAAGTTCAGCAGTGGGCTCACGCTCATGGTGGAATAGCCTTTTAAAGAACCAGTTATGGCGCCAACTAGGTGGCACTAGCCTGGAGGGCTAGGGAGGGTTCTCCAGCAGGCTGTGTATGCTCTGAACCAGCACCCTATATATGGTACTGTTTCTCCTATAGCCCGGATCCATGGGTCCAGGAATCAAGGGTGGAAATGGGAATGGTACCACTTACCATCACCCCAAGTGACCCATTAGCCAAAGTTTTGCTTCCTGTTCCCACATTCTTCCACCCTGCTGGCCTGGAAGCACTTGGGGGAGTGCTTCTGCAAGGAGGCACAGCAAACATTCCATTGAACTGGAAGCTAAGACGCCCCCCTGACCACTTTGGGCTCCTGATGCCCTCCAATCAACAGGCCAAGAAAGGAGTTACAGTGTTAGCAGGAGTGATTGAGCCAGACTAACAGGGAGAAATTGGACTGCTCCTCCACAATGGAGGCAAGGAAGAGTATGTCTGGAGTGCAGGAGACTCTATCGGGTGCCTCTTGGTGTTACCATGCCCTGTTATCAAAGTCAATGGGAAACTACAACACCCCAATCAAGGCAGTGTGAAAAATGGCCCAGATCCATCAGGAATAAAAGTATGGGTCACCCCTCCAGGTAAAGAACCAAGACCTGCTGAGGTGTTTGCTGAACGTGAAGGGATACAGAATAGGTAATAGAAGAAGATAGTTACAAATATCAACTAAGGCCATTTGACCAGTTACAAAAACAAGGGGTGTAATTGCCATGAATGTTTTGTTTTGTTTTGTATTACTTGTTATGAATGTTTGTCCCTACCTTTGTTTTTCCTCTATTATGTAATTACTATTAATTGAGATTATATCATTAATAATTGTTGAATTTATATTATTAGATATTAGACTAGGCTTTCCTCAAGGGACCTGCTTTATGTTGGGAAAGATTATGTGTTTCTGGTTGTATGGGGGATAGTTATATCATGTTAGGCGGAATCATGAGATTACTGTCTTCATTTGAAAATTAAGATGTAAGGAGATATGATTTGATGTCAAGTTGACAAGGGGTGGATTTTTGATCGTAAAGTTTATTTGTCAGCTTGAGCTATATAATAATCTATAGTCATCTTGGGTGGGTCTCTAAACTTGCCTGCAGGAAGGATTGACAAAATCCCTTTGGGATTTTGGAGAAGGGAGGAGGTCCCTTCTCCAGAGTTGCCCTTCACCCAGAGTGGGTGGGCCTTCCAGAAGGGGACTACATATAAGAAAGCTTGAGGGGAAGGGAACCTCTCTTCCTTCCTCCCCCAGCTGCTGGTGCTTGTTCATGACTTGCACTTGCATCCTGCTCTCCTACCCTTCCTGGATATCATAACCCAGTTTCCTTGGCCTCACATGGTGGACTGAAAAGCAGCCACTCCCCAGGGAGCCATCAGGCCTTCTGGGCTGGATTGGGACTGCCAAGGCCTCTAGCCACGTGGACTGAACATCTACAGGTTCCTTCACCTGCGGGCCTGCAGACTGCTATTGTTGGACTGTTGTAAGCTACCCCAATAAATTCCCTTTTTACTACAGCCCATTCTATCAACTCTGTTTCCTTTAGAGAACCCTGACTAATACTCTCTCTGAACTAAAATTTAGGTGTGTTCATCTTGCTCTAGACTTTAAAGGTTAATATATGTGCCTTCGTCCAATGTGGCCAAGAGAAGCCAAAAGGTTAGACACTCCTGAGTAGAGTATCAGTTCTCTGGTGAACATTGTATCAGGTAATATAATAGGCATTGTGGACACATAGAGAAATCCACACATTATTTTCTGGTCTTCAGTCCTCTTGAGTTTCCCCACTTTGATTTATTTAAATAACTTAGTTTATTTGGAAAGCACAGTGATACGGCCAAGTCTCTGAAGTAAGTTAATAGTCAACCATGTAACTATAGCATGCTTGGTGACAGTCTACATATTATTCAAATATCCTCCTTTTTCAAGTTTATACATATATTCTACTCTTTCTTCACCATTTCTTATACAAACTCTCCCCAGTGCTTCTAGAATACTTATACTCCAGCTGCATTATTTTTCTGTAGTGAACATGTCACTGTTCAGCAATGAACTTGTTCGATGGCACAATGGGACACCTCTCAATTGGCATACAAGCATTTTTCATTTATTCTGAAATTACACAGTATTGCTAAAAATTATTCAGTGTTAATTGATAAAGCATAGCAAAGAAAGTAAATTCAGGACTGTCATGGTTTGATCCAGGTGTCCCCCACAAACAAATGAATGTGTTCTGATAGATCGATCCTCAGCTGATGGCAATTCAGGAATTAGAACCTCACTAGAGCTGTGCTATTGGGGCGAGCTTATGGGGGTTATAAGCCAGCTCCCCCTTGCCAGTATTTGACACACCATCCTGCTGCTGTTTGCAGTGCTGTGGCAGAGGTGATGTCCATCCCTTTGCTCATGCCATCATTTTCCCTGCCAGGATAAAGTCTCCCCTCGAGTCCATAAGCCAAATAAACCTATTCCTCCATAAGCCGCTTTTGTTTGGGTTCTTTCTGCGCAGCAACTAGAAAGCTGACCTCAACAAGGACTATTGAGATAAAATGTGGGAACACTGCGACTGGGTCCTGTAAAAGGCAGAGAGCTTGGTCTCTACTCCAAATAGTGCTTGAGGAAGTAGGAAGGAACAACCACAGAGCAGGCAGGAGTGGATGATAAGGACTTAGAACAAGCATAAGAGCTACCCATAATGGCTACACAGACCTGTTGAGGCTTTCTGGAGTCAGTCTAGGGTGATCAGTCACTGCCTGAGGAACCTGATGAGCTGTTGAAAATGGCCTGATATTGGCAAGGGGTTGGGGGTGCTTACCAAACTGACTGTGTTTGCTAAAACTAGAGTTTGCAAGTGCAAAGATGGAATTACCTCAGAAGTCAGACTAATGGTTTTCCAAATGTATCATCATTGTCAGTATCTACTGGTTGAAATACAATCTCCTAATATCTTGCAGAGAGCTTCTATCAGTCTTTCATTGAGTTTCTTGTTACTTTATAAACAAGTTTTTATTTCTTTAAAATATTCTATAGCTTTGACATTTTACTACTTCAAAATAACCTTCTTATAGCCATCACCCCATCACTATAACATTCTACTGTATTTGTTTGAAGGACACAGATAAAGCTAACAGTGTTATGCTAATACATGATGCTGTAATAGAAACAGCCTAAGGAGCAAGCTTATGTTCATCTTGGTCAGCTACTCTTTTCAACAAGGAAATTTATTATTGGGCTGAGGCTGATGGAATAACTTCTGTCTGAAGTATTTCTGGTATTTTGGCAGATGAAAGAAAGAATACCAAAACATTTGTGAACTCCTAAGGTTTCTGACTAGACTTTCCCATATCATTTCTGCTCACATTGCATTGGTCAAAGTGTGTGTGTGTGTGTGTGTGTGTGTGTGTGTGTGTGTGTGTGTGTGAACTTTCTAGTTGCTGTGCAGAAAGAACCCAAACAAAAGTGGCTTGTAGAGGAATGGGTTTATTTGGCTTATGGACTTGAGGGGAGACTCCATTCTGGCAGGGAAAACGATGGCATGAGCAGAGGGCTGGACATCACCTCTGCCATAGCACTGCAAACAGCGGCAGGAAGGTGTGCCAAACTCTGGCAAGAGGAAGCTGGCTTATAACCCCCATAAGCCCACCCCCAACAACACAGCTCTAGTGAGGTTCTAATTCCTGAATTGCCATCAGCTGAGGATCGATCTATCAGAACACGTTCATTTGTTTGTGGGGGACACCTGGATCAAACCATGACAGTGTGTGTGTGTGTGTGTATGCTATAGTACTCTATCATAGAAATTGAATACTAATTAAAAATTACAATATCACCTGGACATGGTAGCACATGCCTTTAATTCCAGCTCTCAGGAGACAGAGGTAGGAGGATTGCTGTGAGTTTGAGGTCAGCCTGAAACTACATAATTAATTCAAGGTCAGACTTGCTAGAGTGATACCATACCTTGAAAAACCAAAAAAATTACTATATTAATATCAGTATGCCACTACTAAACCTAGTGAATGGAAAAGAAAATATAATGTATAATATAATTTCAAAGAAAAATATAATGGTGTAAAACATTAAATCCAGATTTATCATATACATATATATGTTTTTTGGGCAGGGGTGCAGGGTTCAATGTAGGTTCTTGCTCTATCTCAGTCTGACCTAGAATTCACTATGTAGTCTCAGGGTGGCCTCAAACTCATGGCGATCCTCCTACCTCTGCCTCCTGAGTGTTGGGATTGAAGGTGGGCACCACCACACCCAGCTAGATATTTATATTTGATCTCAGTGATATAACTAAATAACTTACTATGATGCAAATATTTTCTCTTTAGTTCTACTAATTTTTAAATTTTATTTACTTGCCTAATATAATTACTAAATAAGGTAGTGTTGAAAAATATCAGACTTTTTAATATTTAGACTTCTCTACATTTTAAACTGTGGGTTATAAGTTATTCTTCATAAACTAGTCTTCATTTTTTCAGTCATTAAAACAACATAACAAAAATTCTCAATTAAATATTTGCAAAGAATGGGTAAGAATACCTTGGAGTAGTCTCTCTGATACTTCACAGGGACAGACTAAATGAGGCAGAATAGAGAAAACTAGGCAGATCTCAGCTAGGGACAGAGGCCCAGAGGAGACCAGAAGATGCCAAAGACCTGATTTCTCATGACACAAGAATGAACACTCCTAACTTGGATTAGAACTCCTCCCCATGCACCCTGCTGATCCCAGCCTCACCCGGATATGGGTGGACTCTATGATCCATCCTCCAGATCAAACAACAAATCAGATCCTCCCCCCCTCCTACCTGAGCTAAACCCTATAAAGGTGACAGCCTGGATGGGGGTGGGGGTCTGGCTCTGCTTCCTGGCTTTGCTTCCTGGGCTCTTCTGTATGAGACACACTTCTTCCTGAGACCCTCTCATCTGCATCTGGCCTGGTCTGAGCTTCCCCCACGTGAGTCTTGGCTCCCAAGCCCCCTTGGCGTCTGACTGGGTGGGGAAGGGAGACCTAACCCTGTCTTTTAATGTCTCTTTAATTCTGGTCTCTCTCTTCTATCTGTCTGATGGTCTCTAATTCACCATGTGTAGACTCCCACTCCGGATCAGACATGTGAACTATCTCCTTCTTTCCCCACTTACCCCCTTGAGCTGATGTCCTGTGTTCCCCTCTTTCATCTCAATCTCCCCGCTCTATCTGTTTCAAGGTTTCTGAATTTACTATACGCTGATTATCACTCAGGGTAGGCCACATGGGTGCTCCATGTGTTTGCAGCCCCTTTGGAGCCTCACCTTCTATACCCCAGTTGCTCTGGCTTCCCACATATTTGCAACCCCTTCTGAACTTCACTTTGTAAGCCTCAGTTTCTCTAGCTCTCATGGGTTCCTGGCTTTATTCTAGCTTTACTTTCTAAACTTCAATTTCTCATTAACCTCCATCTCTTAGAGGTATGTTTCCCACCTGAAACTGTTCCATTCTTCCTTTCCTGGTCCCATTTCCCTTTTAATAAACCCCACAAATTGTAATTTCTCCTCAAATAAACTCAATAATTCATAATTTGTCCTTCTTGTTTCCATCTTTATTATTCTTAAAGATTAGGAAAGAACCAGAAATTTGGAATTTATAAATCTAGGGGACACCCTCTGAACCCCAAATTTCACACATCATATTGGCGACCACAAGGAAGGCCCTTGGAGTAACAGGAGCAGGGGCAAGGGGATAAAAAGTATACAACCTGTTATACTATATATACTATATAGAAAAGTGATAGAATAAAAAATTAACATACAACAATCAATAGCCTTCCTATAATCCAATAATAAAATTGCTAAGAAGAAAATAAGGGAAACAATCCCATGTCAAATATTGCCTTAAAAATAAAACATCTAGGAATGAATCAAGCCAAGGAAATGAAAGACCTCTACAATGAAAATTGTAAAACACTGAAGGAAGAAATGGAAGAAAAGAGTAAAAGATGAAAGATTCCCCATGCTCACAGATTGGATGATTCATTATTATGGGAAAAAATGATTATTGTACCAAAAACAACCATTCAATAAAATAAACAACAATTCAATATAATCCACATCAAATTCTGATGCCATTTCTCACAGAAATAGAAAACACAGTCTTAAAATTCATATGAAAGCACAAAAGACCCTGCATAGCCAAATCAATCTTGATCTAAAACAATACTTTGGGAGGTTTCACCATACCTGATTTCAAGTCATACCATTGTAACTATGTTATGAACCACAGTAACAAAAGCAGCATGATACTGGCACAAAAACAGATACATGGATCAAGTGAACAAGAGAAAGGACCCAGATATAAGCCCACACAGCTATAGTCTCCGGATTTTAAACAAAGATATAAAAAATACACATTAGTGATAAGACAAACTCTTCACAAATGTACCAGAAAAACTTTATTTTAATGTAGAATAATGAAACTAGATCACTATATCTCATCCTACACAAAATCAATGCCAAATGGATCACAGACCTAAATGTAAGACTGAACCTTTGACACTGTTAGAGGGAAAAGTAGGGAAAACACTTCAAGATATTGGTCTATGTAGGTATAGGTACAGCCTTTTCAATAGGCCTTTTTCCAGTTGCTCAGGAAATAATGTCCACAATAAACAAATGAGATCTTGGGAATTTTAAAAGCTTCTATACAGCATAGGAAACAGTTAATCAAATGAAGAGAATTCAACAGAATTGAAGAAAATCTACATATATATAGACCTACATACATATCTACATATATATTTGTATGACAGAATGTTAATATCTAGAATATTCAAAGAACTCAAAACCTATATAACAAACAGATCAAACAACCCAATTTTTAAAAATCACTAAAGAAATGAACAGACAGTTCTCAAATGATGAAAGGCAAATTCCCAAGAAAGCCAGGCTCACTGACTCATGCCTGTAATCTCAGCACTTGGGAGGGTAACAGAAGAAGATAGCCATTAGTTCAAGGCCAGTGTGGGCTACAGAGTTCCAGGTCAGCCTGAGGTAGTGGAAGACCTTGGCTCAAAAAAAATTTCACACACACACACACACACACACACACACACACACACACATATATATATATATATATATATATATATATATAATAAACAAGCATGTGAAAAAATGTCCAACCTTACAAGCCATCAAAGAAATGCAAACTAATACTACATTGAGGGGCTGGAGAGATGATTCAGAGGTAAAGTGCATTTTCTATGCAAGCATGAGGGCCTGAGAAAGCCTGAGATCCCTGGAGTTCAAATCTCCAGAACCCACATTAAACAGCTGGGCATGCCCACATGTACCTATAGCCACAGTTCCAGATGGGAGCATAGACCCATAAATTTCCAGAGCTCACAAAAAAAAAAAAAAAGGCTAGTTCCTAGATCAGTAAGAGACTGTCATTTCAACAGGAATAGACAGAAGAGCAATAGAGCTGCACACCTATCTTTCCCCTCTGGCCCCCCACAGCCGAGCATCCCCTACTGTGGGCAAGCACATGGAGCCTCACAAAGGTGCATACATAACCCACACCACACACACATGTACGTACAGAAAATTATACAGAAAACTACACTGAGATTTCATCTCACTCTAATAAGAATATCCATCATTAATAAAACAAGCAACAAACAAATGCTGGTGAAACTACAGGAGGAAAAAGGAACCCTTATACACTGATACACTGCAAACTTGTCCAACCACTGTAGAAATGAGCATATAGGTTCCTCAGAAAACTAAAAGTAGATCTACCATGTAACCCAGTTATACCACATCTAGGTATTTAGCCAAAGGACTTCAAGTCAGCATAGCACAGAGATAGTTGCACATCAGTGCTTATTGCATCACTATCACTAAGTAATGGAACCAACCTAGGATAATAAAAAAAAAAAATGTGTTTTTTGCAGCCATAAAGAACAATGAGGTTATGTTGTTTACAGGAAATGGATACAATTAGTGATAATCATATTAAGTGATTTAAGCCTCAGAAAGACAAATATTGTATGTTGGCTCCCATTTGTGGTGCTAGGATAGATAGATAGATAGATAGATAGATAGATAGATAGATAGATAGATAGATAGATAGGTAGGTAGATAGATAGGTAGATGATAGATAGATAGATAAATAGATAGATAGATAGATAGATAGATAGATAGATAGATAGATAGATAGATAGCAGACAGACAGATGATAGACAGACAGATAGATAGATAGATAGATAGATAGATAGATAGATAGATAGATAGATAGATAGATAGATAGATAGATAGATGATACATGCATACATACATACATAAACCCATTCGTGTATATGTGTCTAGGGGACAAAGAGAGACTAGAGGGAAGGGAAACAGAGGAGAGGGTAGAGACATGAGGAAATATGCTCAATGTTCAATAAATACTAATATGACAATGTCCTCATGCAATAGTGGCATGTCAATGAATATATTCATTAAGAAATTAAAAAACATAAAAACATATTTATTCCTTGAAAATAGGTAGCTTAACAAAATACTCCCGATATAAATAAAAAAATAATTTATTCACTCTGTGTTCATGTTTAAAAATGAAGATATTTTCTTATTTTAAATGTAGTTACAAATATACTAAAGGTAAATCGATTCAAAAGTAGAACCAGTCTTGGTGGTACACACCTTTAATCCCAGCACTTGGGAGGCAGAGGTAGGAGGATCGCTGTGAGTTTGAGGCCAGCCTGGAACTACATAGTGATTCCAGGTCAGCCAGGACTAAAGCAGGGCCTTACCTTGAAAAACAAACAAAAGTAAAATAAAGCTTCCTGAACTATAGATGCATTTATCAAGTATATTAATTCAAAAATCCTTATCAACTTCTCAATCTGTAATTAGTGGAGAATTCACTGGTGATTCTGTAAAGAGTAGCACAGAATGATTCTCGTTCTCATGGAGTTTAAATTTTAACTAAAAATATAGAAAATATGATGATTAAGTAAAACAACTTTGGTCATTCAATTCAAGTGTCATTCAATTTAAAAAATGAAATGGATACTGTGTTTATGGATAATTGAGATTGACTAAATATATTCCAAGATGCATTTTGGAAATAAAATATATAGGTCATATTGGTAGATTTTATATATATATATGTATATATATATCATAAGGAATAGGAAGAAATAAAGGATCATTCTGTTTGGCTGGATCAACTGGGTAGACTATGGAGAAAATTAGAAAGAAGCCAAGTTGTAGACTATTTGTTTTTTCTTTATGTAGTGCCAAGCACTCTATCACTGAGATAAAATAAATCTGCAGCCTCAAGTACTTTTATTTTTGACATTTTAAGATTATTAGATATAGGAGTACAAATAGCCCCCCTTAGTAACAACATACTAGGGCCGGCAGAACCGGGCTGACTCTTAGGCTATCCATTGTCCCCTGCCCCAAGGACTGATCCAGACGACCCACGAAAGAGGATATCCAGCTGATTGGGGGTGGGGAGGGGGGGCATTGGGGAATTGGGGATAACAACTCATTGTTTGCCCACTAAATAATGTTACTCATTATGGACAATAAAAAAATATAATATAATATAATGAATTATCCATAAGGAAAGTAATAATTTGATAAGTAAACTTACTGCTCATAAGGCCAAATAAAGGATATTTTAACACCTTTTTAATGACTGAAAAAAGGAGTACAAATACCAAAAAGAGAGTAATGTGTAGCCAGTAATATTTAAAATATGAATCTGCTTTATGATGTAACTCATGCCTGTTATATAAGTACATGCATATGTAAATAGAGACATCCAAACCATACCCACATTTGGGAGCCTAGAACAAAACAATAAGTGACACTTTTAGATTACAATGAAATGTAACCATCAAAGAGGTGGAGAAATGGAAACAGTTTTCTAGAGTCAAATATTTTAGGCTTTGAAAGCCTTAGAAGGTCTCCATAAATCAGGCATGGTGACACACACGTGAAATCCCAGCATCCGGGAGGCTGAGGTACAAATATCACCATGAGTTTGTGGCCAGGCAGGTCAGCCTGGACTGCTAGAATGAGACCCTGCTTCCAAAAAAAAAAAAATAGAAGGACATTTTGAATCCGTTAACCATATCTGCTTTTGTTACAACTCATTCCAGGAACAGGTGCTTTGTCATAATGTCATTTAATAGTATGTATAAATGTTTATATACATGTGAAGATATGTCCTTTTCACTGTTTAAATGTTCTTTTAAGGGTTTATTTTAAGATGTGCCCATTTTATTTTTAAATGTGTCTTTGTATTTTGTGTTCCTTTTTCTGCCTACTCGGTATTCTTAGTACAAACCTTGAATGTGATTTCTATGCACATCGCTATTTTCCATAGCTGGTGAGCTTCTCTTACACTCTTTCAAACACATGATAAACTTGATTTTTACATTTTGGGATGTTAGAAATAAATACTTCTGAAATAAAGCAGATAAATGTAGCATGTTTAATAGTTTCTCAATTATTGTCAATAATGACTGTGAATGCTGGCATATAACAAAGAGTAAGACAAAGACACTGGTCGTGGTACTGATGGAAAGAGTGTAGGAATGCTCCTTTATTTGCAGCTCTGATTTCTGTGGCTTCAGTGATCTGCTGAGATGAATCTGACCATGTGGATTTTGATCTTCTGGAACTTATGTGCTGGAGGAATGGACATGGACTTGGGTACTTACAACTGAAGATGCCTTCCAGAGCAGTAAGCCAAGTTTTATGGACTATTCTGGTGAGAATTTGGTACCAGAGTATGGGGCATGCAGGGATATTCCTTCTAAGGTGAAGGATAAGTTGTTGCTGAAGGTGGAGGAAATACAGAATGGGTAGTAGAAGAAGGTAGTTACAAATACCAACTAAGGCCACGTGACCAGTTATAGAGACGAGGGCTGTAATTGCCATGAGGGTTTTGTTTGTATTATTTGCTAAGAATGTTTGCCCCTATGTATACCAATACCGCTGTTTTTCCTCTATTATATAATTAATCATTGATGATTTATATTTAATTTATTAGATATTAGATTAAGCTTTTCTCAAGGGACCTGCTGCATATTGATAAGATTATATGTTTCGGTTGTACGTGGGATAGTTATATCATGTTAGGCGGAATGGTGAGATTACTTCATTTGAAAATTAAGATGTAATGAGATATGATTTAATGTCAAGTTGACAAGGGGTGGACTTGTGATGGTTAAATTTATTGTCAATTTGCCTTGTTTAATAATCTACAGTAATCTTGGGCGGGTCTCTGAGTTTGCCTGCAGAAAGGATTGACAAAAGGAGGAGGTTCCTCCTTTTGAGTTGCCCTTCCCCCAAGTGGTGGGCCTTCCAGAAAAGACTAGATACAAGAAAGCTTGGGGGGAGGAAAACTTCCTTCTTCTTCCTTCCTCCCCCAGCTGCTGATGCTGGTTCGAGACTTGAACTTGCATCCTGCTCTCCCACCCTTCCTGGACATCAGAACCCAGTTTCCTCACATAGTGGACTGAAGAGCAGCCGCTCCCCAGGGAGCCATCAGGCCTCCTGGGCTGGATTGGGACTGCTGAGACATCCAGCCACATGGACTGAACAGCTACTGGTTCCTTCACCTGTGGGCCTGCATATTGCTATTGTTGGACTGTCTTAAGCTACCCCAAAAAATTCCCTTTTACTATAATGCATTCTCTCAACTCTGTTTCCTCTAAAGAACCCTGACTAATACAGAATGCTCCTTTATTTGCAGCTCTGATTTCTGTGGCTTCAGTGACCTAAGTTGAACCACATTCTCAAAAAAGTTACATGGGAATCCTGGACAACCTAATTCTATCCGCAAGACCAGAAATGATAGCTGATTCCCCGGGGAAAAGATAAACATCCCAAACACGTCAGCTAGGGCCCAGGGGAAACCACAGAGGAAGTCGGGAGAGGAGCAAGAGTGCTATTTCCACAGGGAGCCTTCAGCGACAACCAGAGCCAAGGTGATAAAGACTGCCATCGAGAATACTCAAAACTGTCCAAAGCTGTAATCTACAAGATGCTGAGAGCTCAACACTAAAGTAGATTTAAAACCCATCCACACCCATCATGGATCATGGAGTTTTGTGGAAGAGGGGGCAGAAAGAATGTAAGAGCCATGGTAGGGAAGTATCCAGAGCCATTGCCTCCTGCCCCAAGTGACTGACTGCTACTTGCACAACACATAGACCTCAATTCCACGGAGCATGCCAACAATCCCTCTGAGGAGGCCCACGGTGGAAGGGAGCAGGGAGGAGGGAAAAGGTCCTCTTCCATTGCCATTCCTGCCCTTGGAGATGTACCCTCTCAGACCGTGAGCCGGAACACATTCTTCCTTCAGTTGTTTCTTTAGGTGTTCTGTCACACAATGAAAACAGTAACCAATGCCCTGGGGATCTGGACCATCCATGGTTTCAAGCATTCACTGGGGAGAGAATTCTGGGAACATATTATCTGAGGATAAGGGGACAAAGCACCTAACACAATAGTTTCATGCATTCTGATGGAGAATTAAGCCAAAGCTAAAATGTCTCTGTTTTCACACGCCACAGGTGGGAATTCATGCCTGACCAAAGTCCTGTGGCTAGGGAAGTAGGCCCTAGGAGGGACCTATGCTAAGTGTGCAGGACGTCAAACTACCTTCTGTAGATCTATGGTTTGTTCCTAGGGCTTAATGCTGCTCTCTGATTGGGTCACATAAGTCTCTGTCTGTCATGGACAAAGCTTAATGCCGAGATGCATAGCTGGCAAATTGTCAAAACTAAGCGACTATTGTGTGTTCATCCATAACCATTCACATATATATTTATTGTCATCAACATTATGAAGTGTAGAATTTTCTTCCAAACTCTATTTCATTTCACTATTTTTCTTGTCCCTGTCTAATTTTCAATTTGATCTATCTACTAATTTCTTAATTTAGTTCCTTTAATTTTTACTTGTCATATTTCTATTTGGATAGAGCTTCTAGAGGTATATATGCAAAAACACAACTCTCTTTTCAAAGGGGATGAATAGTTTATTATTCTAGAGCCAAATATAAGTGACTATGGCCTAGGATTAAAGATTCAGGTTACCCCAAATAGCATGTTCCAACACGATAAAGTTTCTCAAAATTTATATAGCTCTGCGAACTAAGGAAGTCATAAATCATGAAACTTTTCAAATACATTGGTGGAGACACCAAGTAGGCAGGTTACAGCAAAGCATGAAAATCTCTGCCAGAGGCCTTGGATGCTTTTGAGTTAGTAAAAGCTAGAGATCCAATTGTACATTCCAATAAGATTTACTTAACTGTCACAAGGATGTGAAGTCGCACACAAAGGTGAGCACTAAAGATCATTTGGCTCTGGACCTAAGGGTATGTTTAAACTATTAACAATTGCTGGGAGGGGACAATCTTCTTCAGTAACATAGTTGTCTGTTTCCCATTTTCCTGTCAGTAATCCCTCACTCATGTTCCTATAAGGAAACTCTAGTAAATTCATTGTCTCACCATATTAGAAATGGATTCAGAATGTTGCTTTGGTCAGCCATTGCCATCACTATCTTGATTCAATAGAAAAGATGCCCTAGGATGTCATTCAAGAGGTGACACCTGGGGGGCAGACCAAGATGGTGGACGAGTAACAGCATCGCCAGGACCCTCTCCATAAAGGTTTGATTTTCCAGCTGGGATCCAAACATTGGACACCAGCCAGACCTGAGCCAGGACCCTCCCTCCCCCACTCAACTCCTGAGCCAGCGCAGATGGGGTTCCCCAACAGCTCTCTGCTCCGCAGAGGAGCGGAGATCCGAAACCTCCTCCACACCAAGCTCCCGCCATTGTCCCCTTGTGGCCGCCAATTGACTTGCTTCCCCTTGCAGGGCTCCCCTCCCTCCAGCACCCAATCCTCGGACGTGCTTCTGTCCACGACCCCCCCACATACACAAGCAGACGCGATCCTTGGGCAACCTGACCTAGCTTGGTTCTGGGGCCGGACCTCAGGTGGGTGCCCGCCAGGATTGCACGGGCTGTCTCTCCATGGAGGTTTGATTTTCTGGCTGGGATCCAGGCCCCAAGTCACAGCCGGTCCTGAACTCAGGCTCAGCCTCTACCCAGCTTTGGGACCACCACAGGGTTCCGCAGCTGCTCTCTGTTCCTCAGGGGAACACAGAGCTGAACCCTCCCCCAACCCAAGCTCCCACCATTGTCCCCTTGCGGGAGTCATCGATTGAGCAGCTTCCCCTTGAAGGGGTCCCCTCCCTCCAGCACCATATCAGACAAGCTTCTCTCTATGACCCCCCCCCACGTACACAGGCAGACACGATCCTTGGGCAACCTAACCTACCTTGGTTCCGGGGCCAGACCTCAGGCAGCTGCCTGGAAAACTCAGCAGAGGCGGGTTCAGATGGGTACCTGAAAAGAGGGCACAGGCAGTCTCTGCGAGTATCAGGGATCACATGCCACTGCCAGGAAGTAAAGTGGGCTGATTAGCACTCCCCAGGGTGCCTGAGTCCCACTCCCTTACCTGGACATGGGCAGAAATCAATGGAAAAAACCCAAAGAAATCAAAGAAGGAACTCCCCAACCCAGGGCCCCTAGTCCCTTTATGGAACAGGAAAGTGGCAAGGAAGTAGAGGCAGCACAAATACAACCGCAAAGAGAATAATATGACTCCTGACCACAACTGCAATGCAAATATGAAACAGTTAATGGCTGGTATGGAAATTATGAGAAAAGACATGAGCGAGATGAAGCTTTCTAACCCAAGCATAGATTCCAGACTGAATTTATGGAGAGAAATATGAATAAATTCAGAAATACATTAAGTGAATTGAAGATTAATCAACTAAGGGAGGATCTAGATAATCAATTGACTAAATTTGAAGAGGACTTCAGAAAACTTAAAAAGGATCATCAGGAATCCCAAGCAAAAACAAAAATAGATTGGAAATTGGATTTTATAAAAGAATTGGAGACTATAAACAAAATTATAGCAGAAACCAATAATGAAAGGAGGTGTTAAAAACCTCCCTTGAATCAATCAGTCCCAGAGTTGACAATCTGGAGGACAGAATATCAGAAGTTGAAGACAAGTCAGAAGGAACTAATAAGGATGTCATAGGTTTCAATAAATTCAAGAAATCAAGTGAGCAAAATTTGAGGGATCTATGGGATACCATAAAGAGGCCCAATATTAGAAGCATGGGGATCCCAGAGGGAGAAGAAACCCAGGCTAAGGGCATAGGCA
>PVHP010003190.1:0-81000 GCA_004024765.1 Zapus hudsonius | reverse complement strand
CAAGCACATTCCAAAACTAGCAAACAAGAGGAACTCCAGGCTTGAGCTCAGACTGCTTTTTGCATATGTATAGCTAGAATTCCAGACCCACCCCAGAAACACCTAAGGCTGAACCTTAGGATCTGGCCAAGGTGACACACCTCCTCCAGCCAGAACTGGCTGGAGACAATTTACAATTATAATAAACTTTTGAATCTATTGGGGGACATTATCCAAACTACCACAATGACTGACAGGTGTAAGAGCATCCCTGCTAGGCATGGCCTTTCAGCTATAACAAACAGATCAATTGGCATGTGGGTAGTGCTTCTGATGGGGGTGGGAGATGATCATGATAGAATTTTGTTTTGTTTCATTTTGTGTTTTTTGAGACAAGGTCTCATGGAGTCCAGAACGGCCTTAAACTTTTTATATAGATAAGGATGACCTTTTTTATTTATTCATTTTCAAGCAGAGATAGATAGAGAGAGAGTGAGAGAGAGAGAGTGAGAGAGAGAGAGAGAAAGAGAGAGAGAGAGCGCACCAGAGCCACCACTTTGTGGGTCAGCTTATGTGCATACTGGGGAATTGAACCCGGGATCTTAGGCACTGGAGGCAAGTGCCTTAACTGCTGAGCCATCTCTCCAGCCCAATTTTATTGTTTTTGAAAGGACGTTTCTAGGATGTTTTATTTTGACTGTAACCATTTTTTTTCTTTAATTCTCTCACGAAGGTCTTGGTCTATTGTATATATCTTGCATTGCATCTTACAAGAAGCCTGTAGTCATACTTTGTCACTCTATGATGGAATATTGTTTCCCCACTCAAAATGTCTTATAGCAATGTGACTATGAAGTGCTCTTGTGTAGCTTTCCTTGTGTTTACCCTGTGTTTTTAAAAGTTTCTTTGTTTTGTGTATTTTAATAGATTCTCACACCATTTTTGATGTCTGATGGATGACAGCTTTTATGTCCCACGCTTCTCTATTCCCTCTGCCCATATCTGGGAAAGCTGATAGAAAATGTCAGTGTTTCTGCCTTTGGCAAGCCTCACCCCATCCCATCCTCAGCCACACTGAAAACCCCACACTCAGATCTCTTCCTTCCCTTTCCTCTTGAGCCATCTTCAGACTAGCTAGGGTAGCTGGCTCCTCTCAAGTGCTCCATGCTATGAATCACAAGTATTTTCATATCTTTTTGCCCACCATTTAAACAAAATCATATATCTTCAGGTGACTACAACACAAGCTGAGAATTTTCAATAAATTTTGAATATCTTATTTGTTGTTTCTTTTAAAAATATTTTTATTTATTTTTTGCAAGGAGAGAGAGAGAGAGAGAGAGAGAGAGAGAGAGAAAGAGAATGGGCACACCAGGCTCACTAGCTACAGCAAACCAAGTCCAGTTTCATGTGCCACCTTCTACAATGTGGAAAATTAAATCCAGGTCATCAGGCTTTGCAGGCAAGTTCCTTAAGTATTGAGCAATCTCTCCAGCCCCAATGTTTCTTACAATATTGTCTAATCCACCTCTGTCAACAAAATATTTCCATAAGATATTGCATGTTATTGTCTCATAGGACACTGAGGTTCTTTTGCATATTTGGCACATTTTTGTCTGTTTTGATTTACATAATTTTTACTACATGACTTTTATATCTTTGATCCTTTCTTCATTTGCATTTAACCCAAAATTAAATTCATGCAGTGAATTTGTGAGTTAAATCATCTTTAGTGTTAAGACATTCCACGTGGTTCATTTGCAAAATTCAATGATTCTCATCATGATGTCCATACTCTCCTTTAAGTCCTTGAACATGTGTGTAGTGGTTTATACTGTCAACTTACCATAGAATCCCATATGAAGGATTATTGAAAATAGGTTAGTCTATGAGCCTGTTAGGGATTATTTTAATGAAATCATTTAGGGTGGTAAGATCCACCTTAACTGTGGGTGGTTCCATTCCCTGGGCTGGAGTCCTGAACTGAATCAAAAAGCGAGAGCCTGAGCCCCAGTCTTCAGAGCTTTCTGCTTCCTAACCATGGACTGAATGTGACCAACTGCCATACCATGCCTTCCCTGTTGTGATGAATTGGTATCTGAAATTATAAACTTTAATAAGTCCTGCCTCTCCTAAGTAGACTTTCAGATATTTTGTCTCAGCAGCCAAAAGGTAACTGATACAATGTGTATATCATCAGTTCTCTCTTCTTGGATAAACTTTGTCTAGGCTAATTCTGTTTGCATTGGCTGATTTCTTTTAGTATGGGTCATAGACTCCTGTTTCATTGGGATCTAGGAATTTTTGATTCTAGGGTGAACACTGATGTTATGTTATCAAACAAATTGCATATTTTTCATTGCTATTTTCTTTAGAGACTTTCTCAGTTTGTTTTGAAAGAACTTTTTTTTATTAGTTTTTTTTAGCTTGATTTCAGTTTCATTAGGGAAAGTCCAAAAAAGAAAAACTTTTACTCAAAGGAGAATTCCATCCTTTTGTTGAGATGTGAATATTATTGAATGTTGGCTGCATAGTTTCTGTATTCATTACAGTCTCTTTACTGTGGTAGGTTGAGCACCCAACCATGGATGTGATCTGGGGATTGATCAGCTTACATTTCATGCATGCAACACTCAGATGCTCACAACAGACACTCATGGTATATGCACACATACACAAATACACATATATGTCCTTATGTATGTTTGAGTACTTAATTGCCATGTATGATCTCTATACCTCACCTTCTGCTTTATTCCTGAAAGAAGGTATGTTAAATGCTTCTAGAGAGAAAAACAGGTAATCACAGGATTCAATTTATTCACTGAGGATTACAGTCATAATTTTCTATTGTCCAATAATGAAAGTTTTTGCACAATATTTTGTCTACTTTTGTACTTAGTTTTCATAAAAGGGTAAAATTAGGACCAAGTTAATTCAGTATTGAATGTGGAAGTTCTGACATCTTTTGCTTTAATGACTTTTGTAATTGTTTCAGACAAATAGAGATTCACAATCAACCTAAATTTTAACCATATTTGGCACTTCAAATGAGGATGATGCAGCCAAGATGGTCATAGAAGAATAGAGACAATTCTGCCCAGCCAAGTTGACAATGTTCTGGCAGGAACCAATCACAGTCTGCTTTTCTAACTGGCTGTCAAAAAGGTTGGTTTTCTTTTTATAAGTAATTTTAGAATCCATTTTCATATCAGCAATATTAAAATTTTCACATTTTATAATGGAAGAAAAGGGATTGCTCTAAGAAAAGAAAAGATGGCAATATGAAAATCAGACAGAGTTCTACTCATAAACACAAAATAAACCCCAGTCAAATGGTAATACTATAGGATGATGAGTTCTCACATATAATTTATACATACACACACACACACACACACACACACACACACACATATATATATATATATATATATATATATATATATATATATATATATATATACACTCTCACCCCTGATCCATTCTTTTCAAGTTTTACCTTGTGTTATTTTTGCATAATCCAATCCATTTTTTTTTAAAAAAATGTTTCTGGAGCCCTCAGAGAGTCATATGGGAAGAAAGCATTGTCCTTACCTTGTACCACATAAAGAAATAAATTTTAATTGGATAATCTAGTCATGTACTTTGTCAAATCTCACTCTTGGTATTACATTGTGGATAGATTCCATCATTTAGATCTTCTTCAGGAAATCGATGGACTTAGCATGGTATAGTAGAGTGACAAATGCCAAAATCACCAGAGCAGACAATGGTTTGACCACCAGAATAGAGAGAAAATATATAGCTGGAAAGTTTATCTGTGAAAATTGAAGACCAGCTGTGAAAACCTCAGAGAAGGCTTTCTACAAGAGATTCTGAGCAAATTCAGGAATTAGTGAGGTAGACAATGGAAGGGATAGGAATTTTACACATTAAAAATTGCACAGACACTTGTTTTGAAACACAATATTGCTGAGTGATTTCTTGGTTCTGAAGTTCAGTGTATGGCTATTCAGCCAACTACTGAGAATTTATGGCAGCTAAGTACTGTGGTAAATTATTAAAAATATCACTTCTAAATATAGAAAATAAGTTTTCTAGGTTAACAATAGCTCATTGACTATCTTACATATGCTATTAAAAGTTCAGAGACTGATGGTAATTCCCCAAATTTCCCTATCACATTTTCTTTGAAATATGTTTTTATCCCGTTATGTATGGATACATTCAAAATTCCTAGATTCCTATCTTAAGTTGTCAGTATGAAATCATGAAATCATGTCAGTAATGAAAGCCCTAGAAATTGATCACATTCCTGACTTCACGGACAGTCATTTTAATATATTATACCGTGGCCCCTTCTTATGTTTTTATAAGCAAATGAAGCCTTTCAGACCTTCTTAATGTGATTAATGGGAGAAGAAATGCTGAGCGGAGAACATTGTGCCAAAGAAACAGAAGCCATTCTGCCCCCAGCCATGCCAACCAGATTCAGCCAGCACACAGCCCACTGGAATAGTTCCACTCCATCAGATCTGTCCCCAGGTCTTACCTCAAGGTCATTATGCCAGACTCAATGCTGTCCTCCAGCCAGAATCCCCAGTTTCTGCCATCATAGTTCCTTTGCTGAGGAGCTCTTGGGGCACATTACAGGGGAGTTCAGATGAAGCCCTGGCAATGAGAAGGCTCACCTATGTCAAAGTTCTGGCCTGGCACTGGAGCAATTGCAACCGACCATCTGTCTCAGGTTGTCAATCCTTGAATTCTTCAGGGATCAGAGAAATGGGCTGGTTTCATCCTGAACTCTGCGCCAGTGTCCCTCCTGATACTGCCTGCGTGACTCACAAAAATATTGGCATACTCTTCATAATAGATATCTCCCCATGATGGAGTTGGGTAATTTTGTTTTCTAAGTTACTCTCTATATCTTCTAACTTTTTATGAGATATTCTGTACAATGTGAAAAAAATATTACAAGCATTTGAAACTATGAATAAAATGCTAAGCTCTCCATTTTAATTATTACAATCTTTAGTATTTTTTACACTCATCACCATTCTATCAGAACTCTTTAAAACAATTTCTCCATGGTTTTATTCCAAAAATTATAGAAAAAAATTGATGGCATGGTGTGGAATGAAATAACTTGATATTAATTTAGTTAGCTTTAATCAGTGGTCTTTATATTTGGGCATGTTTAAATTTATGTTATTTATTTATGTGTACTTATAAGTGTGTCTGTGTATAATGTTTTAGTGTATAGGCGTGATTGTGCCCTTGCGTGTGTATGGACAACCTTGGGTGTTTCTCCTCTCCACCTTCTTCTGAAACCTTTTGTCTTTCTTTCTTGCTGCTGCTGCTTGCTAGCTTCCAGATCTTTCTTGCTCTGTCCCTCTTCACTGTGGTACCTTGAGATTACAGACACCTAAGCCACTTTGCATCTGGCTGTGCAGGGGCATTGAGTTGGATTGACTTTAGGTTGGCAGGCTTGTAAGCAAGTGCCTTTAATCACTGAGCCATCTCTCCCAACCCTGGGGTATTTTTAGATGTCTGTATTATCTTTGTTGCATTGAGAAATATTCTAGATCAATATTGTACAAAGGGCAAGCATGTATGCCAACCAATACTCTGCAATTATTTTAGTTCTGGGAACAAAGCAATGGTATTCTCGGGATCATTTTATCCTCCTGACAATATGCATGGGCCGTTTCAGAATGTAAGCAGCAAAAACATGATGCGAGACACATAGGCATATGTTTTATTATAATATTCCATTTAAAGAGAATTTTGGCAGCCAATCTATGGCCATTCCTACAGTGAAAGATAAAAACAAACAACTTGAATTAATTTTCTACCTTCAAAATTCATGGCTAAATTTCTAAGTAACATGACAGTTGGCTCTCCTGACACACTTTACCTGATATATAGTGCACGAATGCACTGTGAGGTGACTCCAAGTATTATATGTATGCATGCAAGCGTGTATGTATTTTAGCAGATTTCCAAGCTTAGTCTTTGACCTTAATGTTTTGTTTCAGAAACACAGAACTTCAGCTTTAATTAAGCATTGATAAATTTGATTTAAAAAATCCACCCCATCTTCTTGGAATTACCAATCTGTGAAGGTTTTGTATGGTTCTCAAGGATAGATATAACACTTGACATTTCCTCTGTTTCTGTTGTATTCTGATTCTCCTAAACTGATGAGAAAGGAAAGAAAGGAAGGAAAAAATGAGGTGGGGAGAGAGTGAGGAAGAGAGAATAAGAGATATGGAGAAGGACAGTTATAAGGAGGATGAAGAGGAAGAAGCAATGGCAAGGAGATCAGCTTTGTTACTGATACTATAACAAAATGCCTTAGACTGAGTAATTACAAACAACAGAATTTTTTCTTGCCACCTTGGAGGTCTGGAAGTCCAAGATCTAGCACACAGTAGTTCCAACATCCCATGAGCATCCACAACTCTTCGCTCTGAGACCTACAAGGTGAAGGAGTGAAGGGGACAAGCACATATCTCAAGTGCAGGGTGAGACAGAAGGACGAAAGGCTAGGCTCTTTCTCTGTAGCCCTTTCAGGAAAACTCTGCTCTCAGAAGCTCATCACCTCTCAAAGATCTCACCTCCTGATACCGGAACTTTGGGGAGTGGGCTGTTAGCACATAGATATTTGACACAAACATTAAGACCAAGGAGACAGAAAGGAAACTGAATGTGGGGGGAGGACTCGTGTGAGAGGAGAAAAAAAAGGAAGGAATGACAAAGATACCCAGTGGCAGAGAAGTTTCCAGAGTTGGCTAATTGAGACCCTATTTGTCTGTGGGTTTTTGTCTCCAGCCTGAAATGCACTGAGAGATACAAAAAGTGATTAATCTACACAGTGTCCCGGGAATGAAGGCAGCTCTGTTCAATGAGCTCCAATCTATCAAAGCTGTTCTATAATTGGCTCTTTCCAAAGCTGCCCAATCTCCCGTCACTTCACCCATCAACTCTACATGAAGTTCTACATCTTTCCAGCACCAAATCCCACCATGGCAATCAGGAAAGAGAACCAGGAGCCTGTCTTTCCATCATATGAATGAGCTAGGGGACAGCAGGACCCATGGGGTCAGGAGAAGGCGCACACTGGAGCTAGGGAGGACCTCACAAGTGGCAGGGTGCTAGCTCCAGGGTGTGTAAGGTTTTTGCTTTTTTTTTTTTTTTTTTGAAACTTATCTGTGTTTTTATAAGGGCAATATGGTTAAGGAGCTATCCGGGAAGAGGATTCACTTATTTTATAGCTGGTGACTGTATTGAGATTCAGTTCCACCCTTTCTGGGTGAGAACAAGGAGCTGTGCTTGAATTCCTCTAAGTATAGATACCTGGCACCCTGAAAGTAGCCTGTGAAATGTCAAAGAGCGAATTAGTCAGATGCCTTTTTTGTCCTTGTGGGTTGAAATCAACAGATAGACAGGAAAGAATGTCCCAGGATGAGGGATGAGTTCGTCTGCCAGGGAAATCTTCATCAACTTTACCAGCCAGGGTCTCATTTAGCACCATGCCTCTGTCTGGAGAAACATTTGCTTCTGTGCCCATCCCTCTATGAAACACAGAAGGGAAATAGCAATAAAACAAACAAGACTCCTCCCTCTTGGGACAAATAGCTTAGTGGGTGGTGACAGGTACTTTGAGGAACGTTCCACAATAGTCCAGTGTTTCAAACTGTCATTGTAAACTTACCTGAGAAAGGAAAGAGTAGGTCATGTTGAGGGTCTTGGCTGGTGTTTAGAAAAGTCTCTTATTAGGCTCCTTTATTTGGATCGGAGAAATGCGAAAACATTACTTAAACTGCAAATGAGTCTTCAGAAAAGAAGGACATTTTGTATAATATCCCTCTAACCTAAAAAGTTCCATTAAGATAAAGAGAGACTGTGCTGTTAGAGTAGAAGAGACAGAAAACTTGCAGAAAGTGAAGCAGAAAAATTCAGGTTAGGCTGGATGAGGGAAAGAGTGTTAGCCAGCTAGGTTAAGAATCCTAAAACAAAGAGTATAACCAGGACAACCCAATCATCAGATTTGAGCTTTTAAATGTGTCCCATGAATATTCATGCAGAATAAGAGGCAGAGGATAGCTCCTGGTTTGAACTCAAGATTAGACCAGATTTAATCTGAACACACAGACCTGTTCCTGAGCCCTCACCTGAGCTCTAGGGCAATACCCACCCCAGCCCTCTCTTGCTTTCTTGCTTACCCACTTGTGCAGCCTTTCCTGAATGTTCCTCAGTGACATTGCTATCTCCCTGGTGTGTTCCACACACCCTCTCCCGGTCTTGGTTTCTGTACAGGTGAGATTCTCTACCTCACCTGAGGCAGACTTCAGTGCTCTCTTCTTGTTTCCTGGGTATTTTAATCTATCTAATGGACAGAAGGTTATTCTTTGCATGTGTATTTTCTGAATAATTCTATTGTGGGTCTATTTCATACAGATTCTTTGCTCCCAGAAGTTCTGATTTTGAAAAAATATTTTCTTATTCTTATAATTGATTTATATTATACTCTATGATTTCACATTTTTTGGTTTTTTAAAGTTACTCAATATTAATTTTTCTAAGTTACTCAATATTTTCCTTGTTTATATTTTAAAATATACTTCTATTTTTTTTTCATTTTACCATCTGGTAAATTCAAAGGCCTACATTTTGTGTTCACATTACTACTCCGATGTTGAAACCTCTTCAATATATATCTACAGCCCAGAATTTTCTCCCAAAATCCAGATGCATAAACTAATACATCCACTTGGGACAATGTATATTTCCAAATTTACACATGCAGAGCAACTCTGTCCTGCTCCTCACATCTGTCTTCTGATTGCCTCAATAGGAAGAAGTCAGATTTCCAAGCACCCAGCTCCCCAGGCCAAGACGTCATTACAACTGGTGGCTTTCCTCCTCATCCTCATGTGAGCCCATCATCCATGCTTATAGGCTGTCCTACAAAGCTCTTCCACCACCACCACATCCCATCCAGGCCACCAGCACCTTTGTCTATATCCACAGCACCAGAAGTGATCTTGTTGAGTCCATTGCTGGCCTTTCGTAATCAATATTCCCCACGGGAACCAGATCAATTACATGTGTACATTAGCATTTTATACACCGAAAAATAAATGACAAGTTGAGAATATATAACATTAGAGAGACTATGGACCACATTTTGGGGAGAGCTACTATAAAATTAGTGTTTATTTTACCTACCTCTGGCTAATCAGGCCACTTTTTTGAGAACTTAAATTTTAGAAGTGCCTTGTGTGACACGGTGTTTGATAAATCAGACTGTTTGGTTATTTTATTTTTCTGTCTCACAGCTTCAAAGAACGAATAGTCTGAGTGCATGCCCTTACGCCACCATATTTCCTGGAATATGGGCCGCACATTGAAGCAAAACTCCATGGCCATCTGCTCCTCTGCCTGTCAATTTGTTACCCTGAGCTCCTTCATCCTGGGCCTATGGTTTTCTCCAAAGTGCAGGCTGCAATTACTGCCTTTGATTACGACTCCTTCATTGTTGATTGAGCACCTACCGGGCAAGACAAACTGTTGTTGCATGATGGGAGAGCCAGAGCAGAGTGAAGTTAACTGGCTGCCTCTGAGGAATTTGAAATGCAGTGGGAGGTGGAAAGAGCAAAAGTCGCATTTGCCTGGTGTGTGCTGAGTTGAAATGGAGGTCATAGGAAGAAGCGGGCTACTGAGTTTGCAAGGAATGGGAGAGAAGAGCCTCAACTTGACATTGCTCATAGACTCCAAACTGGCCAATGGCTTATCTCTCTATACCCCTGAAGCCCCTTTACCAACATTTAGAAAAGAGCTCAGCCTGTGTCCCCTACTCCACAGTACTTTACTTTTGATAGTATATGATAAGTAATTTTCATTTTATAATGTAGGCCATTGTTGCAGTCAGCTTTCTAGTTGCTGCGTCAAAAGAACCCAAGCAAAATCAGCTTGTAGAGGAATGGGTTTATTTGGCTTACGGACTCGAGGGGAGACTCCATCCTGGCAGGGAAAATGATGGCATGAGCAGAGGGGTGGACATCACCTCTGCCACAGCACTGCAAACAGCGGCAGGAAGGTGTGCCAAATACAGGCAAGGGGAAGCTGGCTGATAACCCCTTAAGCCCACCCCCAACAACACAACTCTAGCGAGGTTGTAATTCCCGAACTGCCATCAGCTGATTATTGTTCACTGAGTACACATTCATTTGTTTGTGGGGGTCACCTGGATCAAACCATGACAGCCATGAAAACACCTGTTCAACCTAAATTTGAATGACTCCTTGAGGAATCCAGCATCCGTATTGTGTAGAGAACTTCAAGTTCAACAGTTTCAATGCAGTCCAGAATACCCCCAAAATATCAAGGACACATTTACATTTACTACTTCCAAATTTCCTTTAAAAATATTGTGCAAAGAACAGTGATTCAGCTGATATGAAAGTGTGGCGTCAACTGTGAAGAACCAGATCAACTGTGTGAAGAGTCCGGGATTCCACAGCACTGCAGTTCACAGAAACAGTCCTTCAGACGGAGTGGGACAAGAAAGCCAAGAATGAAGTATTCTCCCCAGTGTCCTGCTGACCAAGACTTATTTTTGCATCTTGTACTTTTGACCCTTGTTTGGGTAATACTTCCCCCTTGTGAGAAAGGCTCATCTAATGCCAATTTTTCCCTAACAGAGTTTGCAAAAGGGGAATGTGGATATCTTGATTGGGGGTAAGAAGGAAACAACCACAGTAATGGGGCTCATCAACTCTAACATGATCATCAGTGTAGGGTACACTTGCTAAGGAATGGTAACAGACAGGGGATCCCCCAAATTGAGGTCAAAACACATGCATTATTGCTTGTTCCCAGGCCAACATTGTTCCTTAGCAATCTCTCTCTCTCATTCTCGTTCTCTCCACAAGTACACACACACACACACATACACACACACACACACATATATATATATATACATATATATATATGCACATTGTTCAAGACAAGCAATGGAGCACACTTGAATTTGACTTCTCTTGACCCAGATTCTTTATAAAATTAGGAAGACTGACCTAGGTACATGCTATAGTATATGATCAGAGGTTCATAAAACATATGTCATTTTCTCTTTCTGTATCTTGATATCTTTAAACATAACTTGAATGCCTGAAAACTAGAGGCATTCATTACTGTTTTCATTGCTGTGACTCAATTCCAGACAAAAATTAAGAAAAGAAAGATCAATTTTGACTCATATTTCTAAGGTACAGTCCATCATGTTAGGGAAGGTTAATATTGATGGTCAATTTGACAGGACCTGGAACCATCTGTGACAGGTTATCTGAATTAGGTGAATACCTTAACCATGGGCAATACCATTTCAGTGTCCTGGAAATAAAAGACATGGCTGGCTGAGCACCAGCATGTTTCGTTTTCTACTTCCTCCATGACTGAATGGAGGACCAGCCTCCTTCAGTTCTTGTCACCATACATACCTTCCCTGCCATGATAGACTGAAACCTGAAACTGTAAGCAGAAACAATCCTTCCTCCTCTAAATTGATTTTTGTTAGGTATTTGTCCCAGCAACAAGAAGACAACTAATGCACTTAGCACCATGGGAAAAGACATAACTATCTGTGGTCATTAGATAGGAGGCATCTCTGACTTGGATATTCTAAATAGATTCCATAAAGCTTGGAAATGTGGAAGTTGGTTGGGTCTGTATTCCATCACATGCCTCCTTGGGGCAGAATCAGGGGATGGCAGTGCAAGCCCTCCAACATATCTGCTTGGTTGAGAAAGATGTTTCTAAATGTCCCCATAGTTGTATTGTCATTCTGTTCTAGAAGAAACATGGAGATCCATTCTGCATTTGACCAGGTCAGTTTCAGAACAGTAAGACTCCAGTGCATTGGCTACATGATCTGAGGGAAGCCAAAAAGGCTGGGTCCCTTTCAACTGTCCCCTGCCACACTCTGACATAGCATCCATTTCCATATCCATTGCATTGGATTGGTGTGTGTGCTATGTGTGTATGCATGTTCATATGCATGTGGGTTCACATTTGTGTGTGGAAGACAAAGGTTGAAGTTGGCTGTGTTCTTAGGTCATACAACATTTAACTGGGAAAAGTAGGTTTCTCCAAAACCCAAAGCCAAGCTAAAGCTCCAGGGACCTCATCTGGATGGGAATCTACCAAGATATCCTATCTAACTTTGAACTTAAAAATGCATACATTTCTTTTCCTACAGGCTTTCCCCACCCTAAAAACCATATATGTTTCAGCATATAATCCACTTATATGCTTTTGTTCATAGCTGGACTTTGTTTCTTTCTATTTTCCTTACTCATTTGTGTATGTGCATGGGCATGGACTTGTCATGGTGTGTGACATGCATGTGTGGGAATCCGAGGACAACCTGGAGTTCTCTACTCTCCTTCCGCTGTCTGTTTGAGACAGTGTCACTTTTGCCACTTGCTTTCAAGATTCCGGATTTCCCTGGCGCTGTCTCCCATCGCCATGGGTATAAGTGCATTTTGGTTACAGATTTGTGAGCCACTTTGCTTTTGGCTTTAGGTGGGAACTGAGGAGCATAGAGTATGTATGGGTAGATTGCAATCATCTTTAACCACAGCACCATCTTCCTTTCCATATAGCTAGACTTTTTCTTGATTTTGAATCCTCTGCAGAACCTTGAGTCTTTTTCTGGAGTCTTTCCTGCCCGAAAGACAGCTGCATATCATGATGCTTTCAGACCCTGCCTTGTGTCCAGCTCTTTTTTTCTAGAATCACCTACAGTCTGGCTCCTGATTGCTGCCTCTTTTCTACCAATTTTCCAATTTCTTATTCTATGTCACTTGTCCATTCTGCAATAACTTCTTAAAGAGCACAGTGATAATTTAAACCACTGTCTGTGTATATCCGTGGTGTTCAGACCATCAAAGCTCCCTCCCACAATCATAAGTATGTCCATCATTTCACAGAGAATGATTTGATTGGCATTCCTGGGTTTTAGTTGCTGGATTAGGTCATCTCAATGTTTTATGACAGTAATGCAGAGATCCAGGGAATACCCAATGTGTAATGCATGTGCCAAGACTGCATTCTCAGAAAGGCTTAGAAACCATCAATCTCCCAGAGAAGTGTGTTCTAGGAGTGGCAAGAAGATCTGGATTATTGTGTGACATGTTCTGAGAGCCAATACCACTGACTTGGGTCAATTTAAACCAAGAAGTTGCACAATGTTAGCATGAGAGCCCGAAGGAACTTCTCAATCAGGCAAGCCTTCCAGAGAACTGTGTGTGTTGCAGGTCAGAAGGTTCTGGGGCAGGCATGAATATTATTAGCAGAGGCAGGGAATGATGCTTTCTTAAATGGAATGTGCCAGAGTTTCGGAGTACTTCTTTGGTTGTCTGTTCATTTGTTCTAATGTCTTCATCTGAGCACAAGGTGGATGGGATCTCTCTGGAAACTTTGTTTCTGATCAACTACAAAGAAGTTTCCTAGCATCTGTTGAGCTCAGCTAGTAAGCACAATTTATAAAACAGTGAATGACTAACCCCTGTAACCATTTTAATGACCCTAAAATAAAGTGCTTAGAGGAACATCTGTCCCAGCAGCTGGGTTCTCTGCATGAGTGGGCAGAGCGACACATTGGGACAAATTCTGTTCTCCCTTTTGACAGAAACAATCGCAGCAGATCATTTTTATCGTAATCAATTTAGGTACAGTTTCTTGGAAACCATCTGTGTAGTGTTCATAGATTGTGCTTAAGAATTTAAATGTGTATATTTTTGGTCGCTTGCTGTAGCATCTGCTAATGGCCACATAAGTTCCACTTTTGATGCAGAAAGCTGTTTCCCTGTAAAGGGATTAGCAGAATGACTACTTGATTTTAGCCTTTTATCTACCCAATAAGCTTCTGCGGGTTGAATGACATCTGCCACAGAGGACTGGATGTGGAATTAATTGCTAAAAATAATAAAAAGAAAGAATATGACAACTAAAGGGATAGTTATAAGACAAGTGAAGCTTCAGGGAAACATTTAGTAGTGTTTCTAATCTCAAGCCCATAAATTAATATGCACATGTTTGGTAATCAAAATGATAGGAACAAATAGCTTTTGATAATATCTCTTTCTTCATTTTTTTCCAATTTTCGTTGGTGGATTTACAGCTATTAGTTAAGTGACGATAAGGAAATCAAATGATGAATGCAGCAAACATTTACTTTAGCTTTGATAATCATTTTAGAATCATGCTAAAAGATAATTGCGTTTAAAATACTAGATCATGAAAACGGAGTGGCCTTACTGGGGATGGGGGACTTTCCTGAAGCATGCTGTCAGCTATATTTTGGGATGGAATGCCTTCTGTAATGTTACCGAGCCTTGACAGGCACATTTTGATTCGAGGTTCCTGCTTTTGCTTGAGAATGCTTTTGAATATAGCAAATATAGCACTTGCTGGGAAGTCGAGGGAAGCATGAAAGATTCCCATGGTTTGGAGAAAAAAAATGTCCTTTTGCCTCTGGTTTCAGGCATGTATGACATTCTTTACTCAAGGAATTTGAGAAGCCACAAAAATATAGAATCATTGCCAAAATAATGGAATAAGTAAACAAAATAAGATCACAATTTAAATCTTATGGATGTACGTGTGATAGTTTGAAGGGATGTCCTCCAATAGATTCAGGAGTTTTATTAAAGCTTGTCTCTAGCCTCGTGGCTGGAGGAGGTGTCACTGTAGGTCGATCCTAGGGTCCAGCCCTAAGGTGTTACTAGGGGCTCATGTGGAATTCCAGCCTCAGGAATGCAGAGAGCAGTCTGTATGCTGTCTGGAGTTCCTGCGGTTTAGCTGTCTGAGTGTGCTTGCTTTTGGAGGTGCTGGTGGTGGTTGTTCTCTCTCTGCATGGATCTGCAAGCTTCAAAGAAATCTCTTCTTCCTCCCATAAACTGTCTGTTTAGAAGTTCATTACAGTGGCACACAGCTTTCTATGACAGTATGCAACTCTCTTTTATGGGCGTGTCCATGTGTGCTTGTGTGTGTGTGTGTGTGTGTGTGTTCACATGTGTGGTTGCACATTGTATGGCTTCCTGTAGAGGCCAGTGGAAGGGACAACATAGGGTGTTGATCCACAGGTGCTGTCCATATGTTTAAGACATTTCTTGGGCTGGAGAGATGGCTCAGTAGTTAAGGCATTTGCCACTTGTGCCTCAGGCCCTGGGTTCAATTCCCCAGTACCCACATGAGCCAGACCCACAAAGTGGTGGCCCTGGTGTGCGCTCTCTCTCTCTCTCTCTCTCTCTCTCTCTCTCTCTCTCTCTCTCTCTCTCTCTTATGTGTGTGTCTCTGCTTGAAAATGAATAAATAAAATATAAAAAAGACATTTCTTAAATTTCATTTCTCCTTGGTTTGGAGCTCACCAAATAGGCTAGACTGGCTGGCCAGTGAGTCCCAGGGATGTACATGTCTCCACTTCTCTGATGCTGAGATGACCAGCCCCCATCGCCATCCCTGACTTTTTAACGTGGGTTCTGGGAACCAAACTCAGGTCCCATGTTGGGAGGCAAGCACTTTACCAATACCACCTGATGCTTTGTTCATGGAATGCCAAGCAGACATTGAGGAGGGGGTAGGTGTCATATCCAAAGTTATGGACACATCTACATGGCTTTATGCATATGTGAAAGGCTATGATTACGAGATGATTTGCCAAAGAGGTGACTCTGCTCCTAGGAGGAAATAATGTTCTCTTGTGGTAGTCGAAGTTTCCTGGGTTGTCCAGGTGTTATTCCAGGTGTCCTTAGCTTGGCCCAGGCTCTGAGAAGTTAGTGCAGTAATTAACCTGCTATTATCCATTCATTTCCCTTCCATCGCCTGTGCTGAACGTTCCTGGTTTTGCAAACGGGAGTAAGTAGTGCATTGCCTTTAATGGTATGCAGGTGATCCTAATCAATTATTATTTATTAGGTGGGTGCAAGAGTTAATTGAACTGCTAATGGAATGTGAAATTATAACTACTAATAAAAATGTTCCATTAATTTCTATCCCTGAAGTTTGAAAACTGTATACTCTGCTCAACAAATGCAGGAAAATAGAGAAATATGGTAGTTTCACAAGACTGAGTTCATAATAAGCACAATAGAAGTGACTGATCAGGTTTTCCAATGAGATTTCTGCTGCCGATAATACGCACAGTTCAGGAAATGTATCAGTCACAGTAAATTATGGCAGATTCTGAAAATGGCAGGAGGTGAGAGTTCTTCAAGCATGTGCCAGATTTGGCTCCCTGGTCTAGAGAAGTTCTTTCTATCCCAACCATCAATCAGATCAATTATCGTCAAACTTAATTAGATGAAAGAATGTGGTCTTATGATTTGGATTTTGATGTGCTGGAAGGTGTCCAGAGTATTAGAAACGTCGTTTCAATAATACCCTTTCCTACCATCTGTAAGATTCACACCAAACAGACTTAATGCAGATGAACATAATACAAAACACAGCTCACAGCCAAGGGAAAGCAATAGTGCACACACACACACACACACACACACACACACACACACACGCACACACGCACGCACACGACATGCCTTGAGTCTTATAGAAGTACAAAATGGTATATAGGAGCCACCAGAAAATAAAAGTGTTATGAAAAAAGCAAAACTTTTAGAAAGCATTCATCCATTTTGAGACGCTCCTTTCTCCAAAAATGGTTTGTGTTTCATTCAGTTGCCCTTTCCTCAGATTTTCTATTGGAGATTGGGCCTTTGGGAAATCATTTCTGATTTTCATTTAGACAGATTTGAATTTGTGTTTCTGAGTGTGTGGTTGCACAATTTAATGTGGTGCTTCTTTATATTAAGATGGTTGGTTGTTGCCAGTTTGCACTTGAGGATTCAGCTTCTTCTAGCATCTAGCAAGTGGTGACACACAAGGAACACGTGTGTGAATACCTATCTGATAACCAGGAGAGAACACATGGTCTCCATGAGAATACAGGTGATCGCTAGCATGTGTTATGGTGTGAAAGGTTTGTTTCAACTGGAAGATTTGAGAAATTACCAAGGTAGAGATGAGATTTGGAGAAATTATCTTTTGAAGAAGAGGCATTCCATCTGAGCCTCCCAAGATAGATTCAGACTTACAGATGAGATGAGCAACATTTACAAAAGCTAACCATGCCAGCGCCCTCTTGCCTAACTTTCATGATTCCATATGTTGGGGATGTTAGCGTGTTTCCTTGTCTGGAAAAGCAGATCCCAAGAGGCAATTCAGTCAGAGGCCCAATGTGGGTGGAACCCACAAGGCTCTCTGGAGGTTTCGTTTGGATTAAATATTGCAAAGCAGTGGTTCTCCAAGGATGCTTTTAGGGCAGGGTAGGTGGTACTAGCATGGAAGTGTTTGCAATGCAGATTGTTAAAGCTCTCCAAATGGGACAGAAATACCAGTGACCTGGGGACAGGGCTCAGTGATCTGGGTCTTAACAAGCCTGTTCCTCTTCTCCAGGTGGTCCTGCCTCAGCTCCAGAACTTGCAATGAAACCTTCCTCTCTTTGACAGACCACTCTAACCTTACTGTTCTTTCCTATCAGGCCAAGACCAGGTTAGTTAACATTTCCTGGGATTTTGTAGGATTTCTGGTGGTGTAGCCACATTTCAAAGGATTTTAGGTAGCAAAATCTGGTAGTTCGGTGGGTGTGTGTCATGATGCCAATAATTACATCATTCTCCATGAAAGATGCACTCTGGGCATCACAGTGTCAGACAAGGGAGAGGCTGAAAGGGCAGGTGCCCATGTGGCCTGTAGCACCCAGCTTCACATCAGAGTCTATGGGATGTTTAAGCTCTTTGCAGAACTATCCCTGTAGGCCCAATTCAGGATGTTCAGGCAGAGGCTAATTTTCTTGTAGGTATAGTTGTGTAAGATAGGTAGCCTTTGCAGCCCTGTTAGAGAATAGAGTTTTTGTGTGTGCATATTGATCCAAAACCATTTATACACATATGTATATTTTTATGCATGCATGTGTTTATGTATTTAATTAGTGAAGAAGTATATTTTAATGACCCAATGTTTCTTTCCTTTCTGATTCTCTGGCCCGTTCCCATTGGGGCTGGCACCTAACTGCTCTATGCATGCAAGTTTCAGGCAGGATTAAACCACCTCCAGTAAGAGTGAAGGAATCCCAGTACTCAGGGTGCCTCTCTCCTAGCATCCACTCTGCCATGCTGAAGCTGGGAGGTGAGGGAAGTTATCCCAGGTTATTGGGAGAAAGAAGTGTAAGGAGCGCACTGTGCAGGGCCTGGGGTTGGTCTGTGGGCCTCTCCCTTCCTTGACTGCTTCCCCTATCTCAGCATAGGCAGAGGACAGGAGTGAGAAACCAGTTGTCTTCAGGACCATGTAGGTGCATTCAGGTGTGCTCAGTGTACCTGAGGTGAGAGGAAAGTGTGTTACATACCCTCCGCTTGTTTCAGTCATGGTTATATGAAGAAATGGGCCTGTAGTTAGTGGATCCGACCCTTTGTGTAAAAAAGCTCTTTAGATTTCTACGTTGCCTGGAATGAGAAGTGATTTTATGGGCTGCACAAGCACGTTTATGGATCTGATGGGGAGGGGCGCGTGGGCCACCAGTTTGCAAACTCCACTCTTTCACGTCAAGTTGCGCCTCACACTGTCTTTTCTCATTTTTTTCCTCAGTTCGCATAGTTTGAAGTCATCCCTTTTCCAGCCCTCCTGCCTACATCAACATCTGCTCTTATCTCTCTGACCTACTTTGGTTCGTGCTGTTCTTTCTGCCTGTGATGTATAACATCTCTCCTGCATTCTGCCCAAGTCATGACACGCTGCCACCATGAAGTGTTCCTCCTCCGCCCGAACCACCAAGAGCCTGGTATTCCTGATGGACGTGACCTTGGATGTTCAGTTAAACTTAGGGCCAGTGGCTTATGCACTCAGCCCAGAACACATAGGAAATTCCCCAGGAGACCTTGAACAAGAAAAGCTCAACCTCACCTCCAGTAATTGCATTGATTTAATTGGACTTAAGTAAGATGTGGGATGTTTTTGATCTTTTTTTGTTTTATACTCGATAAGAGGCTCTACTTTATATGAGTATTGGAATGATTAACTTAATCATGGGCATATTTTGAGTAGATTGTTGTTATTTACAAAGAGAGAGCAATGAGAGGTGTGCATCCTTATATCTTACGCACAATGTGGAGGTTTCATAATGCACAGATCAGCCAGTTTGTATTCCAGGAATGGCCAATGAGCATGTGGTTCTGTTTGAGATTTTGTACTCTGTTCTTGAGTTTCTACAAGTTGCAAGATACTGTTCATGAATGAAATGGCCCAGGAGAAGGAAATGGGGTTATAAGATTCAAAACCGTTGATTCTTATCTTCTTTAGATTTCTAAATCTTTGATGATGCTGGTCCCATCAATTTTCAATAAATACTCATGGAAGGAGTGCAAGGCCACTGAACTCTTGTTCTGCATTGAGTCTGTACATTACGATCTCCCCTTTTCAGTCAGTAATTATGGTCCCAGGAATCGATTCCAACAGCAAATATTTTCAATGTAATATGTATGTGTATAAATATTTATTGTGATGAAATCAGTAATAACGAAAGTGAAAATAGCTAAAAAAATTGTCTACATGGCAAAATATTATGGTTATTGTCATTAAAATATTTTAACTGCTTATTGTACCAGAATAAAAATCAATTTCACGCTTCTAATAACAAAAGCATTTATATATTCATTCAAAAACACACTGACTGAAATCTACCATGTACAAAGTACTGCGAAATCACCTCCATAGGTTAGATGTGGTAACACATTGGTTCTATTATGAAGATATCTTTAAAATGTGGCCATATTTTCTGAGTAGATTTGAGGAAATCCATTGAATTTTAGCCTGTTTTTTCTACATTTTCTTTAAAAACTTCACAGTAGTTGGGAGTTTTTTTTTGTTGTTGTTGTTGCTTTGTTTTGTTTCCTCCCTTAGGCTTGTTTGCTGGGTAAATCCTGTAAGAAATGATTTTACCTCTTGGATTGTGAAAACATATTTATTGTTTCAGTTTAATGTGTTTAACTGATAGATTGTTTGGCTTAGAGATAGAAAGGACTGGGGACAAAATATCATCCCTATGTTTTAATCCTGAACAACTAGCTGGATGGTGAGGTTATTCATAAATAAAGAAGACAGAGAAGCCTGTGGAGAGTGTGGGGTCCTGGATTCTGCTCCAGGCATTTAAAGTTTGAGATATCTGGACAACCCCTAAGCTAAAATATCAAGGTGGCAATTGTCTTTGTGAGCATAGAGAGTGAGAACTATCCACTTGAGTCACCAGACAGATTGTACTGGGCAGCCAAGAAATCCATGACACCCACCTTAGGGAATGGAAGAGATTAGACACTGGACAAGTATGAAGAAAAGGAGTTCTGAAATTTAGTATTTGGGGAGAATGAAGATGATATAATATTATCTATATAATATAATATAATATTATGTGTATAAATCAGTTAAAATACATAGCCTTTATTTTGCTAAATATTATTTTGTATTTCTTTTTATGTTTCTGTATCTGCACTAGATTATAAGAACTGAGCATCTCTCTTAATCTCCATGTTGTTGGTTATCTGGTAGATGGATGAACAAATAGGTAATTTAGTGAAAAGAGCCATAGAAAATACCATACCAAACACCAGCAAGTGGATGCCTATGGTACATTGAGACATTGCATCTGCCTGTCAAGCTGGAAATTTTTATCCTAGGAATGCAATTATCATTGCCAATGCATTTTATCATAATAATGAATATAGGATACAATAACTATCGTTAAATTGTTAGAAGGGAGAACATTAAGGAAAAATGTATTTAAATTATCAATAGAAATCTAGAAAGAAAGTCAATTTGCTGAAAAATTATAACTTCAAGGGGACAGGGAGATGACTCAGAAGTCAAAAGTGCTTGCTTACAAAGCCTGCCAACCCAGGGTTCAATTCCCAGCCACTCATGTAAAGTTGGATGGACATTCATTTGCAGCTGCAAGAGATCCTGATGTACCCATCACACACACACACACCACACACACACACACACACACACACACACACACACACACACACACACACACACACACACACAAACTAAATAAATAAATTTTCAAATGTAATGACTCAAAATAGAAATCAAATATTAAGCCAGATGGAAAAATTTTAGAAAGACTTGTGTTTTAATCAGGAGCCAGGGAAAGGTCCTTGCTGTATTATTACCATCCAATAATCCATTTCAATGGGCTAAAATAAGAAAAAGTAAAGAACAACTATTTGAAGATATAACATTGTAACGATTTCCAGATAAAATCATTTTATATATTAAAGTACAAGACAATCTACAAATTATTAGAATTAAAAAGGAGTTTTTTGGATTCATTTTAGATATTTAATGTCTAAAAAGTTAGTGTTTCAATTCATATTTAATAACTAATTAGAATTTGTGAACCTGTTGAGAGTCTAAAAATTATCCAACTTTTCTTAGGAAAGTCAATTTTGAATTAAAATAATCTGCATTTAAGGTTAACATTTGTTATTCCAGTGTTGAATACTGATTTCTTAACAGAGAGAGGAGCAGAAGTAAGGTCTGGGGACTGCCTGGAGGAAGGGCTCATTGTAAGCATGGAACCACAGGGACAGAGGAGGTCCTAGGCCAGTGCTGGGCTTCATCAGGTAAACAAGGCAGGAAGCCACCAAGTGGTCCAGATGGCCCTGTTGTGCTGAGGGAGCCTGCTTTTTTTACCACCACATTGTGGAAGGCAAGGATCCCCAAAGGTTCACTCTGTAACTTTGTCCAGTGCTGACCATGTAGCCAGCACTAAGGCCTCATTTTGTGGTTAAGACTTGCTGGTCCCAAATTTGAGGACAGGAGAATTCTATATGAAGGACATGTATGATTATGCTAGAAGCAATGCAAGCTGATTCTCTGTCCCAGGAAAGTCTCCTTCCAAATACTCCTATAAAGAAAAAAAAATGACTGGAAAGATGGCTCTGCGGTTAAGACACTTGCCTGCAAAACCCAAGACTGAGATCAATTCCACAGTACTCATGTAAAGCCAGATGCATAAAGTGACGCATGCATCTGGAATTCATTTGCAGTGGCTGGAGGCCCTATTGTGCCCATTCTCTCTCTCTCTCTCTCTCTCTCTCTCTCTCTCTCTCTCTCTCTCTCTCTCCTTTCTCTTTCTCTGTGTTCTCTGTCTCTGTGTGCAAATAAATAAATAACTAAAGTAAAATATTTTTTAAAAAGAAAAAAATCCTATATATCTTTTGAAAATGTCTATTAATGTTTTAGTGAAGGTCCTTAAGGTTCAGAGTTGACCTACTTATTGGCATTCATGATGCTCGGTTGCTGCTGTAGCTCCTAAGAAATGAGTGTCTGAGGTTAGCTTCAGCTGAAGCAGATGGTGGATGACTTGGAAATCTGATTTGCCTCTAATGCTCCCTTTTAAGTGGAGTGTGGTAGAGTACGGCTTTGGCAGATCAAGTGGAAGTTTGGTTTTGACATAGAGTTTATCACCAAGAGGCAGGACATCTACACAGCAAAGTCATTTGTACCATCTTCCCTCCTCCCCATCCCTCATCATCCCAAGTCTTTCAGCTCTGACTTTCCAAGGTCTTTGAACAGCATTGTCTGTGTTAGTCATTGGGAGAGCCTCACCATTTGTTGGCTTTCTAAAATGAAGTTTGGATTTGCTCCTAGGGAGGTAATCCTGTAGCTTTCACATCTACTAGTATTTGAAATATCTTGATGTGTTTAACTGTGGACACAAATACCTAGGTTCACACGACAGGTCCTCAGTTATCACCAAAGTGTGTCAGTACCTGCCCTGCCAGAGAGAAGCCATGGAGGGTGTTTGAGGCAAGATTTCTTTCTATCCATATACATATTTTTGCTTGATACTTCCTCAGAGTCATGTGTCAGAATATCTATAGTTCATCTGAAGGAAGTGGCATACTCACACACACACACACACATACATGGACTCCCAAACACACACAGTCACACACACACACACACACACACACACACACACACACACACACACACGTCAGAGAGCTCCTCTTTAGAGGTTTTCCTCAGAAGGTATGATTTGTATCTGGAGTCCGAGTGCATATGTTGCCTACACCACTTCTTATGTGTTGCATATGCTTGACACATGACCCAACAGTTTGAATCAGTTTCCCTATTTGTCAAATGTCATGACCAGTCTACCTCACTGTCTAGCAAGGTATCTGTAACAAAAAGGTATTTGTAACAAAGTAACAAATGATTCAGGATGTGTGTGACAAGCTTAGAACAGAACCTAACTTGTAGCACAACATTTGATAAATAGCTAACATTATTAGTCAGGAGGAATAAAATAAGGAACAGCTCTATTTTGGGTTTGGCTACAGGCAGCTCAGAAGTCAACTTGAAGTTCTACAGATATGACAGGGGTTTCTTGTGCTCTGAGGATATATATGCCCCCCTCCTCTTCCAGTTTATATTTTCTTTTTTCTAAAATATCTTTAATATCCATAATTAGATACATTGAGCAAATCTTATGATGGTACCCCCATTTCCCTCCTCCCTGTCCCCAATCAACTGGGGATCCTCCTCAATGGGCATACGGGATCAGTCAATGGAATAGGTTATCAATTACTCTAGAGGTAGCCAGTCCCTTTGCCCCCAACTTGTGTGTTGTTGCTGAGGGGGGGCAACATCTAAGGATATTCTCCCCCCCCCATGGCTCTTATGATCTTTCCACCTCCTTGTCTGCTCAGTTCCCTGAGTCATGTTGGGTGAGTTTTAAGTCTGCTTTATTATTGAGCTCTTAATTGTCTCTGGACTTCTGCTTTGGGTTGTATTGGGTATCATTGGTATCTGTCTCCATTGACCTTTCCTGGGTTATCTGACTTGCTGTGGTGATAGGTCTCTTGTTTATCTTACCACTTTCTCATAGGTTTCATTTGGGCCCTACATGATAGGCCAAGGATGGTTCATCACTTGCCAGGATGTCAGCCATCATCCCATGGCTTGTTGGAGGAATTGGATTGTCCACAGCTTTTGCTGTCTTCTGAACAGAATCTCCATCAGAGAGTGAGATCAGTATAGGTTAAATGAGACAACATTGCTATTTTGAAAAGATTCTAATGGGTGTAGCCTCTCTGTAGCTCTCTGATAGTGGGAATTTCCTCCTGGAGCCTGGGCTCTTGGTCCCATATGATTTTTTCCATGGATCCCAGTTCCAGATAAGGGTGCCTGTCACTGAGTGGATCTCTTAGCCAATCTGAAAGCTACTGATTATCTCCTAGGTTTAGCACCACTATCACGCAGGTGAACTCTTCTTGACTTGCTGTTCTCCTCTATATAGCAATTTCTTCAGCATTTTTGTGACATCAATTTGAATTGTACATCAGTGTTCTCTGAATTCTTGAAATATCATTGACCAGTTTCCCTTGGCAGCTCATGTAGCACCTTCCAGTGCTATGCATGCTACCATCTGGGAGCTGGTTACCATTCTGGGTCTCACAGAGTGTTTTCCTGTTATTTGATGACTTTCTGTGGTTTCTTCAGCAATAGGATCTTACCTTTGGCTTGGAACAGGTATTCAAGAGCTTTGACAAAAGCCTGTCTTGTTTGGACCTCATGGGTCTCTTTGATTAATAGCTCTGTGTGAGAAGGAACCAATGATTGGGACAGGGAGCTAAACCAATAAAGAAAAAATACCATAAATTCTTACTTTCATACAATAAGCTCCCAAGGAATCTGGGGACATGGCCAGGTAAGAGGGGGCAGGAATAGAATGGGATTGATCAGGCCAGTTTGTATCTTCTTGAGTCTTTGCTTATCTATTGCCTCTTATTCCCGCCTCCTCCCCATCATTTAAAGTTTCTTCAGGTCACTCAAGTTCTCTGCAGAAGGAAGAGAACATTGCTATTTTATGGTCATGAGGACCCTGGACAGTTGGGTGAGTTGCACACCCCCCCACTTCACCAGTGTGCACCAGGAAATCAAGGGACAGGGACTGATGATGTCCAGGATGCAACTTAATAATGATTTAGAAGTCTCAGACATGGCTTCCCTGCATGCCTATGGTGACCTCATTTTGTTTGGGAGAGAAAAGGTGTGAAGATCTGAACTGTAAAGAATTGGCAGACGTCGGGGGTCTTGAATTCCTGAGGGTTTCAGGGAGTATGCACCTCTGAGAAGTGCACAGAAGCTCCTGGAGACACCATCTGCTTGGGCTGGGCTGGACATCTGCATAGACTCACCTGGATCAATGCTCAAATTCAGCTCTTCATCAGATCTCTTACCGTCTCTGAGAATCTTCCCGTGGCTTCCTTCAGGGGAGTAGAGGACAAAAGGCACATGGGGTTCTGAGCTCAGCAGTGAGCTCACACAGGAGGTGTTGACTCACAGTGCTCATTCCTGTCACCAATCCTTCATTGTAGTTGCTTTCCTGGAAGCCAGACTCTGACTAGCACTTCTCCAAATGCAGGTAGAGCAGCCCTCACATGCTCCTTGGGCACAGAGACAAAGGATGGAGAACAAGAAGAAGGAACAGCGCTCCATGGAGGCAATCATGCAGCGTGGTGGAAAACTCCACAATTGTCCCTGCCTGTGTTGTGCGCAGCCAGCCTGGCTAAGGGTCATTAGCTTAATGAGCTATTGTATTTTCTTCTTTCTCTCTGAAAAGTCTGCTGAAACATCCTCCCAGGAGCCAAATGAGGAGGCAAGAAATAAACAGCAGCTGATGGCTAAGGGAGCTTAGCCAGAGAGCCCGTCAGTCAGCTCTGGATGTGTGCTTTGTGCAGCCCTCTGTATTGTGTGTGTGTGTGTGTGTGTGTGTGTGTGTGTGTGTGTGTGCATGTATGCATATTCATGTTGATATTTTTGTAGTGATTGTGAGTACTTGTGGGTTTATTTGAGTGTGTGTGCATGTATGTGTTTGTATGTGTGGGTGTGGGTGCATATGTATGCTCTGAGGGAGTGAATGTGTGTGTTTGTGTGTGTTTGTGTGCGTGTGTGTGTGTGAGAGAGAGAGAGAGAGAGAGATGTGGAGAGATACAGAGAAGATTGGGCAGAGAGGACTTAAAAGAAGTGGTCCCTACCATGGGTGAGTCCTTCTACATGGGGGTGGTCTGTCTTAGGCTCTGGCATTGGAGGAAGTAAGCCTGGTGTCTTGAGTGAAAGTGAAAAGCTATTTCCTAACCATTGTGACAGGAAGGCATGGCGTGCTTTCAGGTTATGGTGTTCATCTGTAGACACAGCATCCACCAGGTACAGTGGCTTATATTATGGAAGGTAAGGCACTCTTTACCTGCCACGTAATAGGTTTCTAATCTATGCTTATTGGAAAATGAGCCTACTCAGTATACCTTGAGGTACATCAGGCCCAGAAGGGACCCTAAGAGACAAGCATAACCTTATCCTGGAGCTCTTTATAATTTTCCATCTCCTCTCCTCTCTAGAGCAAGTCTGCTGAAGCTTTCTTCATGATGCTATTTGGAATGATGACTGAGTACCGCAGACTCAATGCAAGAAATGCAAACATTGAAATAAGTGCAAAAGGAACAAAAATTCTATACAGTCTGACAATTTTGTCTGTTATGAAAATGAGTTTGTGTATTGCATCCGCTACACAGCATTGTTGTCATAATACCACCCAAATTATTAACTGAAGCTGAGGCTAGGGAAGGGTTCAGGGCTAAGACCACTTGCTGTTTAAACATGAGGACCTATCAAACCAAGGATTGCCAAGTTCAAGTTTCCAGAATCCATGTGAAAAGCTGGGTATGGTCATACATCCCTGTAACCCCAGCCCACAAGATCAGAGACTAGAGCTCTACCACTGAACATGTGTGCTACAACTAGATTATATTATCCTGTAGTTAACAGTAATCTCTGCAGGCTGTGGACACATCTTCATCAATACGGCAATTCTGTCATAACTGGTTATGAGAAGAGGAATTACACTTTGGTTCAAGTGTATGCATTCTCAAAACACACATGCATCTGCATGCACACTCATTCTCCAGTAAGCTCATGTAATTTTTTTCCTTTTCGAAAGGCATGAATATATTAATTTAATTCCCTCTTTCCAACCCTAAATCTTAAACAGATTTTTCCTTTCCCTTAACATTGCTTGGGTGAGAACCTTTATTTCTCATGAGCAGGTCTTCTTCTTGATGGAGGCACAGGATCCAGTGGTAGAAATCTGTGAGGAGGGGAACCTGCATGAGGTTGGCCACTTGTACACCTCTCTGCATCCCATGGGGTTGGGGGAGGGCTGCTGGAGGAAGTAAAGGCCTCTCCCAGCCAGATTAGCAGAAAGCCTCCAAAGGTGATCCAGAGTCCTTTGACTTGGATTCGTACAAGGCCTGTCTAACAGAGGCTTAGGACATGACCAGGAAAATCTACAAAGTGAGTAGAGTCTGTGGGTAAAGTCAAGGGCCCTTGTGGACTCCTGTTCTGTCCTAGAGCTGGGCTTTCACTAGCACAAGGCATTCTACCTCCTTAGCATCCTGAAGAGGAAGACAGAATCTCTGTTCAATGATTCCCTTCACCTCTGGCCAACACCTGAGCCCCGAGGCTGGTGCCTTTGGGAACTTTCCTCCAGCTGCTAGCTGGCCCATGCTCTGCTGGCTGCTCCCAGAATGCACCCTTGTTCATCCTTCACACTCACTCCAATGATGGCTGCTCATTATCTTCTCTTTCCAATGCTTCTGATGGCCTTGAGGGTGAAGACATGTCTCATGCCTCTGCTATGCTGAGTACCGTGTGTAGTTGATAACCTTGGTGGATGAATGAGTGGAGCTCAGACCACACAGTTGCATCCAGATAGGACTTGCCCCTGCTTGCTTCTCTGTGCTCCTCTCTTCAGCCTGGCCCTCTGTGCTGGGGAGCTAATGCCTTTTGTGGGTGAAGTGGGCCAGCCTGGTTCCCTAGGGCAAGCTGCCTTCTCTTTCAGAAAGCATCTCCTGTTTGCAGTTCTGGGCCTGCAACTTTTGCCATATGTCGGTTGTCTCTGCTTTCATGATCCCAGCCACATTAATGTTATAATTAGAGCCAGTATTTATACCAACTCTGAGGAAGCAGCTCCCTGGGCTTTGTGTGAGTGTTTCGCTTCGTCCTCCCAGCAGGGCTGGTTTGGTATATTCATCCAGTGTAGTCCTGTGGGTAGACCAGGAGAGAGAAAACAAGGCATGAGAAACATGCAAGATAGATAAGCCCAGAAACAGATATTCATGAGGTGAGGGCTGGGCTATCTTAACAGCTGGCCTCCCATCCTGGCCCCGGACTCCATGGCATTTTCCAGCCCATGGATTTGCACTAAACTAGCCTGTTACAATTGGTCTTTTTTTTCAACCTCTGCATAACTCAAGTGGGTTATTAGGCAACAGGAACAGAAAGGTTTGAAAGATCCAGGTGTGCAGTGGTTTGAGAGCCAGCAGCCCCAAGCTTCTGCAGCCAATACCAGCTGAAGCATACGACATGACTCCAGGTCAGCTTCGGCTCACAGTCACCCACCTGCCTCCTTGCTTCTCCTGGAAGAGGAGCTCTGCCAACTTGTTTGATCATGGGGCACATTGCTTCATTTGTGGGATGTGGGTGCATGATCTTCCTCCTGGGAGACACTGTGGACCACAGAGCCGTGGGCAGGGTCATTATCCTATCACAGGGAGCACACTGAAGTCTGGAGGATGAGGTGACCATCTACCTCTGGCCTGTCTCAGTTCCTGTGATTGGTGTTGTCATCTTGAGCTTGTCCAATCCCTAAGTATAACCTCCCCCCAACACACACTCATTGCAAACATCCTGCTGGTTGGCTCACTGTATTTTCGGCAGGTCCTCTCCCAGTTTTCTACATCATTCCTGTGTATATTAACCACCCCCTCTATTTGATTTCAATTCACATATCTCTTTCTTACTAATACCCAGGGAAATGTTACAGAAATACACTTTCCTTAGCCTACTCGCCTGGCTGGGTAGCCAAGTCAATATCTGGCCACCACAGTGTTTATGCCTAGTGCTGGCTCCTCCCTGGTGCCTGGATGTCCCCTCACTCCCTTATCTCTGACTCTGATTATTGACCACCAGCAGGAAGTATGGTCTAGTGTGCTGTTCCTGTGAGCACACTGCTACTCTGGAAACAGGAAGATCCAGTTCCACGCCACATTCTCACACTGACCTTGCAGCTAGTTTTCCTGTGGCAGCAATGAGATAACCCACCAAGATCATGATTGTCTTTGCATGCTCAAGTTCCTCCTCTGAGCCTCAGTTTCCTCTCTATCAAGTTATGGAATCTCAAGATTCTTCTTGACATGCAGGTTCTTTCCCAGACTGGGAAATATCAGATAATGGGAGAAATGCATGAATCCTCTGGGCTGTAGAGAAAATTAGTCAGAAGTGTGATAAATTTTCAAGAACTAAGATGCAATGGGGTTGCTTCCCACACTGAGCATTAAGTCTAAAGTTCATAGGTTTATCACTTCTTAGCCTTTTGGCTGGAATAGTAAGATTTATGTTGACATAGGTGTGACAGTCCTAGTCACAGTGTGTAGCAATGATGTTTACATTTACAACCTTATTCGATTGTACTCTGCTACAGTGTGCTTTGGTCTTATTTTGGTAGTATATATTATTTGTACAAAAGCATGGGTTTCTTTGTCATACTTTCAGAGATACAGACAATGCACTGAGATCATGTTTACCCTCGACCCTTTCTTGCTGTGCTTTCCTTTCATGACGTGTGGCTTTTACCCTCATAGTCACAAGATGACTGCTCTAACTCTAGACACAAGAATGGAAAATATGAATGGAAATTGATCCTGAGGGGTTACCCTACACTATCTAGTGCAAAGTCAGAGTGCAGTGTGCTCACCATTACATGATGAAACCCATACTCTGGAATCAATTCTTCTAAAGTTTTCCTCCGACAGTGATCAACAGACCAGCACGACATTGTTCCCATTGATCATGCCTGTCCCTTGACAGCCCTTGAAAGCAATGCCTGTACTGTGGCTATTAACTTGGAGACCTTGAGTGCAATCTTAGAGTCTTAGTGCTCCATGTTTTCACTTCTGAAAAAGTATAGCAATACCACCATTCTCTTCTGGTGATAATTAACTGAGGTGACAGGCATCACAGGCCATAATCTTGGGATGATGCTTGATTTTTCACACACATTTCTACTACAGGGAGGGTGTAGCAAGGTGACACACACACACGCACACACACACACACACACACACACACACACACACACACACACACTGTGAGAACCAGTGTCTGAGGTATTGAGTTCTACCTCTGAGGACCATGCTGTAGTCCTGGATTCCCATAATGCTGTTCTTCCCATCAGACATGTAAACCTTGAGGCCATTAACTTGTCCCAAGAGCTGTGATGCTTAGGGTCTTGGGTGTAAAATGCTGCCATGGTGATAGGAAGCGGAGAAGTCTACCCAACAGACACAAAGATGGGTCAGCAGCCCTTTCAATATATATCCTATGCTCAGCAAGTCCTTACCCCTGACCTGTCACCTGGACTCTTGTGATGGCCTCCTCACTGACATCTGTGCTTGAGTTGTTCTTGTCCTCCTTTAACAACCAGATTTAAATTCCCTAGACTGTTTCTTCTACCAGTGGTCACCCTCCCCAGGCCACCTCTCTGGTAACAATCCAGAGCTTCCAGATGCTACACATTTCCCATCTCTGCCGTGCCTGGCACTCAACTCCAACTGACAGAAGAGTGTTCACACCTGAGCTCATCCACTTGATGAAGTCCCATACCTGGCCATTGCACAGTCATCTGAGAGCTCCCAGAGAACCTAGATAGTGTCATTTTCTTCATCCAGCAAGGACCCTGCCCAATTCACCTGTGAGGATTAAGACAATACCCAAAGATGTTTATAAAAGCACTCAAAATCATTTTCTTCTAGCAATGGGTTATGAACCAAAGGATACCTGGCAAGTCTCAGTAAGGTACAAGCAAATCATCTCATTGCCACTGAGTCCAGACCCCTCACCCTCTTTGCCTTTGATCTTATTTAGCTTACAAGAAACATGATGGTCAAAAATTCATATTTTGTTTCAGTAGGTCACATCAGCTGAGATGAGATTGATCTATCCTGCCCCATAGCTCTGTGTAATCTTATGTCATTAATTGTATATTTTGTGATGAAGAAACTAATTCAGATATTGCATCAAATGGAGTAGATTTCTTTTTCTGAAGATCCTATATTCTTCATTAATTCAGTGAGCAAATACCACCCCATCTGAGACCAGGTATCTCTGGCAGATGGAATCAAAGTAGTAAACTAACTATATCAATAGTGCAGGCAAGCTGGAGAATGCTAACTGCCTGAGTTATTTTGGGGCGGTTCAGCAGATTTCTTCTTTCCATAATAAGTGAATTTTCTCCACAGAATTTTAAATTTAACTGATTTTTTCCCTCAACAAAATAAAGTTAGTCCAAAAAGCAATGTTCATTAACTCTTTACCATAAGTTACTTTTTTTGATTAAACTCCAGAAAGAGAAAAAGGTCAAATGACATTTTTCACAACATCTAAAGTAGCTCTTTATCCAACAGGAATAAGGAAGCTTTATTTTGAGCCAAATGAGCAACCGTGGCCAGAGAACATTGATTCAGGTTGTCCAAAATAACATGTTCCAACTTGGAAGCAGATACAAAATTTTTTTTTGTATGTACAGAACAAAAAAAAAGTCATAGATCATTTGGTAAATAATGCCAAATACATTGGCAGGGACATCAGGGCTCACTTTGCTAACAAAAGAGTCTTTAGTGGGTTAACTCAGTTAAGTTGGAAATCCAGCTCTGATAATACCAAGCCCACCAAAGAAATCCATTCTTATAATTTGTTTCTCCAGAACCACTCCTGGTAGCTCAGATTGTATCACGGTTCTCTAGAAGAACAGACCCAATAGAATGAATATGTATTGTAAAGCGAATTTATTACAGAGGCATTACAGGATATAGGCTGGGCAGTCCAACAATGGCTGGATGCTTCAACAGCCCCAATCTGGCACTGACGATTCCTGCAGTCCTGTGGAAGGCTGATGAAACTGATTTCAGTGTCTATGAAGGATACCAGCAACAGGGTCGAGTAACACAGGCAGCCAGGCAACAGTCACTGTGTTTTCTTGGAGCGTCTTCATATGTGGTCCACTACCTATAGTAATGACCATTCTGGGGGAAGGTCTTCCTCCCTCAGTTACTCAGTCCTCCCTGGAAGCTCCTTCACAGACCAAGAGGAATATCTTTTATTGATTCCTGATATGATCAAGTTCATAATAGCAACTTTCACAGTGATAAATGATAATTAAAGGGACTAAAAGTAATTTGCAACATTTTGACTCTCCACAGTAATGGCTATTTTCATCAGCCAGTTGGTCTTTTATGTAGGTGTAACTTTTTTTCTTTTTTCTTTTTTTCTTTTTTTTTGAGGTAGGGTTTTGCTGTAGCCCAAGCTGACCTGGAACTCACTCTGTAAATCCTCCTACCTCTGCCTCCTGAGTCCTGTGATTAAAGGTGGATGCCACCACATCTGGGTCACAGAAGTAACTTTTTCAAACAACTTCAATTCACTCCTCCAATTTACAAATCATGGAATGTCTCAAAGGGGTCTCGTGTTATTATCCAATCACCAGTTGTGTCTCATGCAGTGGAGTAAGGGTCATGGATTGGAATAACAAGTTCAGATCTGTGTGAATGAAGCAGATCTATAAGTAGTGGCCTGGGAATGAGAACACCTGATTTTGTCTCTTTCTGTTTCTCCCCAAGTATGACCTTGGGGGCCCTCAGCTGCTCATCTCAACAATGAAAATAACCAGCATCTCTTCACATTTGTATCATCAGAAATGATAATTCCCTTATCATTGTACTTATATTACATATCAGAACGCCTCTTTTTGCAGGCCCCAGCCGGGCTCCAATTATTGGTGACCTTCTTCCTTTCTCTACTGTAGGGGAGAGCTATAATAAACCCAGAATCATTCTGGAAGGGACAGCCATTTCTGTTGAACCCCTGTGCTGTTTGAGATGGGAAAAGCTCAGAGGAAGGACTTTCCTCACAGGAGTTTCCTCTGTCCATCCCGCCATCACCTACTATGGGCAGGTGAGGCTTCTCTGCCAAAGAATGCTGTGGATGTCTTGCTTATGAACACAAGAGTCAGAGTGAGGTACTACATGCATTACGCCTGTGAGATGATAAAATCAGGGAAAATTCACTTTGATAAAAAAAATAGCATCAGGGTGAGGCATCAATTAACATTGTTGAAGAGGATGAACCTTTATTTGGTCTATTTGTGTCACAAATAGTCACCTGTCAATACTGAGACAGGCCTTCCCATTAGCAGACGTCCACACCACAGTGGACCCCACAGGGCTGATGGCTCAACCACTGGGCGCAGTGATTTGAGCTTCTGCCTTGCATGTTCCATGCTGGGTTGAGCATAAGGGGCTGGGCCACCTCAGACAGCACCCCTTTCTTATGGAATAGACGGACCCCTTCACAAAATTCCTACTCTGAGCACAGAGCAGCTGGAGACAGGTTTGCTCCTGCGTGAGATGTTTTCTGCCTTTACGACTGAGTGAGCCAGGGGCTGTTGGGAAGTAAGGAAACCCAATGCTGTGACCACCGAGCACCCTTGTCTCTCCATCTAGTCTTTTGCCCTGGGGTGGTTGTAAAGAAGTAGAAAGAGGAAAGAAGACTGATGAAGGGATTCCTGAGAGCAAGCAGCAGTCTCTGCCAAGGCTCTGTACTTACGTCCACTGAGGAATGAGCAGGACCGTCACCATTTCCCTTTGCCAAGCGGGATGTCATTGAGACTCCTCAGACTTCTGTGGACCTGGACCATGTGATGTAGTCAGAGCTCCTACCTTAGCTATCATTTCTCTTCCTGCAGCTTCAGTGACCTCTGGCCAACCGTGTGAGAAAATATCAAACAGAGTTGTTAGAAATAAACAATTTATAATTTTAAAATAGCTTAATATATTATGTTAATCTAATTGTTCTATTTCATTGGTAGGTATTATTAATTTTCTTTTACTCTGGTAGTTTGAATGGATGTACACTCCTCCCACCTCCATTGACTCAGGTGTTAAACTTTTAACTTGGATCTCCAGCTGCCCGGCTGGAGGATGTGTCACTGGAGGTGGATCCCAGGGTCCAGCCCTAAGGTGTCATTGGGGGCAGATTTGAATTCTAGCCCAAAGGTGTTTAGAACAGTCTGAGCTCTGGTGAATTTTTTGTGCTTGTTGCGTTTTGGTGTTTGCTGGCTGCTGGTGATTTCTCTTTTCTTGGATTTTGGAATGGGGCAAACTTGTACCATTGATGGAATTGCCCTTGAATCTGTAAACTTGAAATAAATCCCTTCCTCCCATAAAACTGTGTTTGGTTGGGTGTGCATCCCAGCATTGTAGAACTGTCTATAACAGTTACTGCACCTCATTTCTAAGTTAAACTTTATCCTAGGTATGTATTTGTAGAAAAAAATTGTAGTCTGCACAGGTTTCGGATTGTTTTATTTCTGGCAGGAACTACTAACTCCCTTGTGTCCTTGGGTATGTTGTTTAAAGAGGAAAAGGTTTAAATGATGTACTGTATTCATAGGGACTTCCTCTCAGTGGCTGAGCCATGAGGTTTCAAGCAATGCCAGAAATGTATCCTCTGCAGATAAGGGGAGGGGACCAAGCAACCTTTCAGTCATACTTTGTTTGACTGATCACTTGACTTTGCCCCACATCAGACACTTCCTGAGAAAAAGCACCATCTCACTCACTCTATAACTAGACACAGTATTGATACACATGTCATTAATCAGTGAGTGTAGAATAAAGACTCACTCCTTCCCTGCACTTCCAAGTGAAGGGAAAGAGGAAGGCAGAAGACACTCAAGCTCACAAAAGGGTTGCACAGGTTTGCAGTACCAGCTACTGGAGGTTTGAAAGTTCAAGGATTGTCTAGGCTTCAGAGATAGTTCAAGGCTACCTGAACTAGCTGAGGAACTTGTTGATACCCTGTGATATATGATATACATCTATAGATGTATATACATATATCACATATCATTTTGGGGCTCTATATCATATATAAATGATATGGGTAGAGCCCAAACAAAACCTTTGAGGAAGTGGCAAGATGAACAAGAGAACTACCTGCACAGGAAGCCAGATAACCTGGGAAAGGATAATGGAGACAGACACTGAGGATACCTAACACAATCCAAAGCAAAAATCCAGAGACTCTTAAGACCTCAACAGTAAAGCAGACCTAAAACTCATCCACAATGAATCAGGGATATGAGTGGAAGAGGAGGCAGAAAGAATGTAAAAGCCATGGTGGGGGAGAATATCCAGAGTCATTGCCCCCCTCAGTAACAGCACACAAAGGAAAAAAAACTGGCTACCTCTTATATAATCCATAACCCCTACCCCATGGACTGATCCAGCAAGTCCACTGAGGAGGGCCCCCAGTGGGTTTGGGACAGGGAGGAGGGAAATGAGGATACCATCACAAGACTTACTCATACAATATATGTAATTATTGACAATAAATATGGACAAAAGAAAAAAAGAAAATGTAAATGTAAGATAGGTGATCTATACGATGGGTACAGAGTAAATACTTGCCTAACATGTGTAGGGCCCTGGATTTAATCCCCAGTGTCTCAAGAAAAAAAAGTGAATGCTAAGAGGTGGGTATGAACTTTCACAGAGTGAAGAAATATCAGTTGCCCTGTCTAGCTATAAATTTCTGCGATTGTCTCTCATGTAAACAGCATGATCAATCCGGGATGCAGGTGTCTTTAGCTAAATACTGATTGTATTGAGCTGATTTGACTTGCTGGTTGGATGGTGGCTTTACTCTCTACCCAAGCAACTCTAGTGAATTGGCACAAAGCCCATAAGCTCCTGACTGCAAAGACGATGGAATACAGCAGCTCTACTGTGGCCCTCGCATAGTGCCATTGAGGAACAGTCTCATTGCCCAAGCCTTGTGCCTGGTAAGGGATTCAACCCCTCATCCAAAGTTTAAAGACAGGAAATGATTCTATTGTTTCACTTCTCCATGACAAGATAGACAAAGATTCTACACAATGGAGCCAAAGGCACCTTTCCACTATGCAAGAACACAAAATCCAAATCACCTTTGAAAAACAAGTAAAACAGCCATTGTTATACTAAAAAGCATCTATAGCCCTTGAGTGAGCGCATGCATGCATGGCACTGGACCTTTCTCAGGGCAGTGAAGCAGGCATTCTGCTGTCTCCTTTTATGGAAACTTCTCTCCCAGGATAGCTCCAACCCAGAGGTTTTGAGACCTGTCTGAGTAGATACATTGCCTCTAGACTTCTCTGCCCCACCACTAATATTAACAGAGCTCCACCATCATGTGAGTGATGGCTGGAAGGAAAGCCAAAGCTCTGGCTTCATGCAAGGCAATGAGCATGATACATTATTAGGAGATGTTTCAAAAAGAAAGAAGTTTCATCATCAATTTCCTGGCACTGGAATTGAAACAAATGTGACCCACTGCTGTGTAATACATTATGCATCAGGGCACTGCTGTTGTAGTCTGAGCAGTGTGCTGGCCATCCCACACCCTAAATCTAGTGTGGAACAAATGTTCTGGAAGAGATAGTGTTGAAGGGAAAGCAAAAATATCAGTGATGGGGTGAGGTTCATCTCTCCTCCACAGTGATGGGAGAGATTGATGAGGTGAGGACCATCTATCCTCCACAGTGATGGGAGAGACATGTGTACATTGTGCCCTTGTAATTGCTATGGGTCACACAAGGCTTTATAATTTCCTAGCACAAAGCTTGAGAGAAGGAGGGATACAGGCTCCATGAAAGTCACCAGGATCATTGAGGCCCTCACATCGGACTTTGGGAAGCATTTGTATGGGCTGGGAATATCATTTGTCTGATACCCCTTAGAGGCAAGCTAAAAGCATAAGTACTAAATAATACAACATCCTCAGTGGGATGCTGATGGCACTTGGCAGAAATGGGTTGAGCAGAAAATATCTTTCCTTGGATGATAAAGTGGAAAGCAGAAAATATGATGGATAACTGAAAAGAACACTTTGGCCGAATGACCCCTGCCCAGTAGCATTAGTTCTGCAGAGCTTAGACAACAGAAATAATGAGTGAATGTCATCTCTTCATTTGTGTGTATGTGTGTATTTGTGTGCATATATATATATATATATATATATATATATATATATATATATGGGGGTGCATGCGTGCCACAGCATGCATGTGGAGGACAGAGGAGAAACCTGGGGTGTCCATCCTCCCATCCTCTCCTGCTACCTTCTTTGGGATGAGGCTTCTCTTGTTGTCTTGCTGCTGGAAAGGCCCATCTGCCTGACCCATTTCACCTCCTGTTGCTATACAACTCCAGACACAGGTGCTCCCTCGAGTCTGGCTTTCCATAGATGCTAAGTAGTGTCGACAGACTTGTAGAGCAAGTCATTTTGACTACTGAGCCATCTCCCCAGCCGCTCATGTCAGCCGTTTCTAACGAGGTCTTTATTGTGATGACTCTGACATTTGAAAAAATAATAAACAGGCCTAATTCTTACCTTTTGTGCATGGATGTGTGGGTGGTGTGCATGCACTTGTGCATGTGTAAGTGTGCTGTTTTGTCTGATGTTTCGGTTCTACATTGGGTGGCAAATATTCCTAACAAAAGGAAATGAGGAAAGATATGAGATTGTATGAAAAACTACTAGTCGGATCAGCTCAGTGCAGGACAGCTTGAAATGGAATTGTTATTGAGAGGGTGGTTGGTGTGAATTGTCATGGTGGGGAAGACTTCTCTGATGAGCCACACATGGTGGCGAGAAGAGAAGCTCACACAGACATTGGAGAAGAGCATTGCTTGTGGAAAGGGAGGAAGACATGGTGAATGAGGGGAAAGGAAAGCTACTGAAGAGAGAATGTCAGTGAGATCAGAAACAAGTATAATCTACAGTCTCCAGTTCTAGGGTTTTGAAGTTTATGCCCAGGGGGTGAGCTCATCTCAGTCAGACATTCGACAGTTCCTTTACAAAGAATACTTTCTTCCCATCCAATTTTATATTTTATTTATTTGCAAGCAGAGTGAGATTCATAGATGAGAGAGAGAGAGAGAGAGAGAGAGAGAGAGAGAGAGAGAGAGAGAGAGAGAGAGAGAATGCACCAGGGCCTCCAGTCACAGTGAATGAACTCCAGATGCATGTGTCACTTTGAGCATCTGGCTCTACATGGGTACTGGGGAATTAAACTCTGGTTATTAGGCTTAGCAGGAAAGAACCTTAACTACTGAGCAATCTCTCCAGCCTCTTCCCACCCCTTTTGCTCCTCCTGTTGGTTCCTCCTTCAAGATCCCCTGCATCAAAAGTTTTCCTTCCAAATAATGCCAAAAGTCTCTCTGTTAACAAGTGTATAAATCTTATTTTCTGAGACACAAAGTTGAACATGTTGACTCTTTTCATGTCTATTGTCATTTTATTTAACATAAATTTATTGTTTGCTCTGAGTTTGGGCTTTAGAGATGTATGAATTCCCACTTCTAAGAAAATGTGATTCTGGAACCCACATTTTAATAGATTCTTCAAATTATGTCATGTAGTCATGTTGCATGCCTAGCACAGGGTAAGTTTTATTAGCTGCCACCTGTTAAAGCTCAAATGCATATATATATATATATATATATATATATATATATATATATATATATAAAATCTTTTCGCTTTGAATTTTTGAATTTGACTGACTGGAACACAATTTTTCTTGAGATGTACAAGCCTTGGTCCCCTCTGATAGGAGACATATCAGGCCCTGGCACAAAACAGATACTAAGATACATGAAATAGTATGATGACATCATCAGTCTTTAAAATGAACTGTGGGAAGCATTCACATTATAGCATGTGGATCAGGAGGTTGGCTTCTTAGTATTGCTTTTTTGGCCCATTTCCAATTCCTGAATCTCATCCTTCAGGGATTATTTCCTGTGCTGTCCTGACTAAAGAAAACAAGGATGGAACTGGCTCCTGAGGGTGGCTCCTTCAGTGACTTCGACCCTTGACCTCTTGATCCCAAGGCCATTCATTCAAACTCTCCATTTGTCAGTTTCTCACATCATCAGATGGGTGCCATGGCTGGGCTCTTCACACACAATGCTATGACAGAGTCACAAATGACACTTGATTGACTTGTGGGAAATGGTCGTGCTACTCTGAATAATATGCCATGTTGTGAGGTGTGTTTGGTGCTTAAGAGTTTCATCAATGTTACCAGCGTTGTCAGCAAGAGAAGATCCCTGAGCCTTATCCGTGTTGGGATTTCCTCTCTGCTTTCCATGCTCACATGACCAGAGAAAGGGAAAATTTCCTCACCATGTATGACTGACAAGCAGAACTTTCCAAATTCACTTAATCAGTAAAACTTATAATTTTGTAGTGTACTTCAGGTCCTTGGTATCTTAGATCACTTTCACTCATGGTTGTAATAAAGGAACTGCTTACACTAGATGTTATAGATAGAGCACTATTAAGTCCCTTTCATCTACATAACATGATGAAACTGAAGCCCTGCCATTGGTCACCAAGGGTTGATCAGGAGAGTATATGGGCAGAACAAAGCCTCTCCTGGTCCAAATGGTCTATTCTGAGCTCCAGGGGCCATCTGGGTGTTAGCAAACATCTCCTACTCCTTCCTCAATGAGGGAGTCCATCTCTCAGCTGTTCTATGGCTCCAGGTAGAGCAGCCAAGCTTCCCTGTTTGATTTAATAGATAGTTAAAAATCAACTCTAAATATAGTGGAGTGTAACTGTGTAATGATATGTTTATGTTCAATGAGGGGGAAAAAAAGGAAGTGAAAAGAGCAACAGTTAACAGTGTCACCTCCTGTTGTGCCCAAACTGTGAGATGCAGAAACTTGATACAGGATGAATAAAATTAAATAGCTGGTCCTCTGTAGCAAATTTGTTTCTCCAGTCCTTAGCTGCTCAGCTCCCTGGCTCAAGACATCACTTGCTAGTTTTCCTCAAAATATAGAAAAATGGTTCACTGGAGAAGAGCATAGATGTTCACATCACACTAGAGCCATGAACCTGGACCTGCAGAAAGTCAAGTTTGAGTGAAGCAAGTCTCAGGCAATGACTTAAACCTTGTCTCTATGCCAATGAGCCAAGTTTTTTATTTTATTTTTTCTGCTTGCTTAGATAAAGAGGATGTAAGGTCCTTGGAGTTTTCACAACATGTGAGAACCATTTGTTCTAGAATATTCTACTTAGGATGTTTCTGTTAAAGATGACAAAGGTTTAAAGAAAAGCATATCCCCTTGGTTGATGAAGCCAGGGATTAAAATTTCATTGTACTTGAAGCACCATGGAAACGGTTTTCCCTCCAACATAATCCATCTCTTTAAATTCATCTAGGAATTCAGAGTTTTTCCAATGATGATGATCCTGTCTTTTCAATCTTCTGTCTTTCTCCAAACTTTGGGATCCAGTCTCTTTAAGGCTGGTCTATTAGTTTCCTCTGTAGATGCTCCTCTCTCAGGTCACTAAATCTCAGTATTCTTTCCAACTTTCCATTGCTTGTTAGAAGGTCCTAGAAATGCTTGCATGGAAATCTCAGGATTAATATTCCCTGCTTTGAGGTTCTCTGGAAATACTGCAGCATGAAACATGTTTATACAATGCATCTAAAAATGATGTCAACAGACCAGAAGTTCATTTCCACCCCCAATTCAATACTCCTATACTCTATATTCTTCTGAAAATACTCTTGGGATATTTAATAAGCCTATAAATACTTCAAGTACAAATGTGAGCACAGTTGTTCTGTCCAAATGGCTCCTCATGCCTGCCTTCATCATCTCTGCAAACAGCAGCTCATCTTTCTTATGGTATAGGCAAAATTTTGAGAAAAATCATCTTTGAATTCCTTTTCATTCCTCATGCCAATGTCCAAGTCCCTTATATTGAGATGATGCCCAAAGTCCCTTCCACTGACATCTGTCTCATCAAAATCTATCTAGTGTCACTTGGATACCAATACAGCCTATGGCATCTATGTTTGAATGAGGAACAGAATAGTCAACAGCTCCTGCTTTCCCTGTTTTGATGAATATCTAAGTGGGTTTCTGAGCTAGTCTCAGTCTCTTTAGCTGCTATAACAAGATGTCTTAGGATGGGCAACTTATGCATAATACAAATGCATTTTGTGTTAAGTTCTGGAAAACGGAGCATACAAGACCACAGCATAGACAGAGTTCATGCCTAAGGGTTGTTTTGTTCCTCCCACATGGCATCATCATATGACAAAGGAGCAGAAAGACAAACATGAACACTGAAGCCATTTTAGGGGACACCACTTCCTCATTGTCTCCCAAGGACCCCTTAGTACCATCCTGGGGAGGTAAGATATTAACATCTGAATTTTAGAGGTGACACAATCATTCAGACATGGCAAGAGGCGAAGCTTACTCTCCACACTCAAACACCACTGAGCCCCATATGCAACTTGCTAAAAAATGGCCTCAGCTACACGTTCTGAACCTACACTTCATTGCTCATTTTGTTTGAAATTCTGTCATGTCTGTGAGCCCAAGCTATCCTGCTATAGGTGAGCCCAAATGTCTCCATCAAGGCCATTCCAGACCAATCTACTGCTAGCAAACCAGCAGTCCTGTGTGAAGCCCTCCCTCAAAAGCTTGGAGGTGCCCACCTGGCCTATAGCTACAATTGTGAGTCTAGCCAAGCCAGGACACCCTTGGAGTTGACTGGAGAGTAATAACTGCTGTCTGTTGCTATATGCCTCTGAATTTTAGGGTGGTTTATCATATACAGCTAAGTGATATATACCCTCCCCATAACTGGTCTTTTTACTTCTGCCATTGTTTCCCCAATAACTAGATTAATTTTTATTAAGACACAAATCACCTTGACCTAGACCTACTTATCTCTTATTGCTTGCAACTTGTCCTTGTCCATTGTAGTAAAAGCAGAAGTTCTCACAGTGGCCCATAGATTAACCTAATATGCACCTTCTGACCTGTCCCCCTCTGAAAGTGTCTGATACTTACCTCCTGGCATCTGTTCCAGCAGCATTGGCCTGGTCACCATTCCTCAGGTAGTATAAGCGTTCTACCTCTCTAGTGCATTAGCATTCACTGTCCCCCCACTCTCAGTACGTTTTTGTAAACTCTAGTAGAATTCTTTGTCTTCTTTGTTCCTGACTAAAATAGTGCCTGGCATATATCAAGGACTTTACAAATATATTTTGCATGGTTGATAAATGAGCAAGAACTTGGCTCATTCACACTCAAATGTTCTTCATTTTTCCAGTCTTCATTCTTCATCTCTCAGAGGTCATTTACTTATTGCTTTCTCTTTATAGCTTTCACTTATTCATCTCTAGTAGTATTATCAACTCTGCAGTCATGGTATTTGGTATACATATTTTCTCGGATACATAATGTATTATATTTGAATTATATATGCAACTTCAGGTTCAAATTTTCCTACTTTGCAAAAAGAAAAAAACAGAGTTCTCTCCTCTAAATGTTTAGAATGTTTGAAGCATAGTCTTACCAAATTAGTTGCTTCCAATTATGCTAAACTTATTTCATCCACTAGAACACGAAGTACCCAGTATGCTTAGGAAAATTAAACAGGGTTGTCTGGCCCTGTATCACTATATCTCCAAAAGCAGAGACGTTAGGAGTAATAGTCAGAAGAAACAAAGAGCAAGGAGTTAATGTGGCTTCTTCATGGATTTTTATTAAGAATTTTGTTGAAAGCCAAACCTGGTGCCACAAGTCTATGATTTCAGTCACTCTAAAGGCAGAAGCAGGATGATCAAAACTTTAAGTTTTGTCTGGTGTTTATAACAAGGTCAATGACAATTTGTGCCATTTAATGCCATCCTGCCACAAAATAAAATAGTAGAAAGAGGGCTGGGGATAAAGTTCATGGTATAAAAATTACGTACCATGTATGAGGACCATGGTTCAATTCTCAGCCAAAAGGGAAAGGGAGAGAGAGAGAGGGAGTGAGGAAAAGAGAAAGAGAAAGAGAAAGAGAGAGAGAGAGAGAATATGAATTTGGTTGACATATAAAAACTAAACAGTATATAACACAAAAAGAATTGACACAAAGAAAATTCAATATATTGGATTCTGGATTCTGGGTTCTACTACAGATGACATATAGCAAAATAAATTTGAAATTCTACATTTAAGTCCAAACAAATAGTATAGCAATACACTAGTACTGATCAAAGATAAATTGGCTGTGATCTCCCTGTCAGAGATGAAAAGATCTCTAGTTTGGGGAATTTCAGGGTCAGAAGCATTTCCAGTATGATATAACTAGTAGAAAGGAAACCATACTAAACAAGGAGGGAAGCAACACACCAGTACAAACAGCAAAATAATTTTGTGCCGGTCAAAATTGGGAGCATTCTGCTTAATAATGGTGACACATCATATGTGTCACAATGTTGAAAACTGCAGCTCAGAAAGGATTGTGGGGTGTACAAATGGGAGCACAGGTGAAGTATGAGGGAGGAGTGTTGTCTGGAGAAGAGAGATAAAGGCTATCATTCAGATACCTGAAGGATGAGAAGACTTAATCTGGGTATTGATCGGAAAAATATCTAGAGGAGCCTTATCAAAGTGGAAGTTGTCCTGCTTCCATCACATGAAGGTACCACCACCCTGGCAGCAATGTGAAGGGGGCAGCTTCATACACAAGAGCCTTCCCACAGTTCAAGTGAATTCCCAGGAAGATGCCACCAGCCCCTGGATGGTGAGTTTTACTGGGAATATGGAGCGTGGGGGATCCTGAGAGGTGGATCATCAGGGCCCTCTCAACTCGGAGATCCCACGATGGGACTGATTAGAGCAAGCCATGTTGAAGATTGGTTCGAGTCTTGTGAATGATTTGGGTAAGAGCTCTAAGCAAAAGGTGGAACACAAATTGGACACACTGGAAAGCAATGAACTTCACTGCTGATGTCATTGAAGGCCTGCTCTGTGCCATCCCAGGATTGTGACTCTTAGGTTGATCAGTGCGACTTTCAAACTTCATGTGGAGTTACTGTGAGATCACATATGTTCAAGACCCTTAAAAGTTTAGAATGCAGAAACTGTTTTGTATACAAGTATGCAAGGTTATTGCATTTCTAACATTGTTAATTTTAGTGGGGAAGGATATAAACTTTAATAATGCAGTGGGCAAGATCTCAAGTGATATGCAGGTGAGTCTTCTGGGTGATGGTAAACTTAGAAGGATTTATCACTGGATGAAGGGTTCTGCCCCAGAAGATGCAGATTAATAGATCAATGCCAACCTAGATAACATTGTTAATGACTGAGCTGCGTCCTCAAGACCTGCTTTGGGTCATGAAAAAATCAGAACAGATGGAAGTTAACAAAACTGAGCTCAACATAGGGGAAAATACAGTTCTGTAGACAATTATAGAAAGCACCAGAAGCTCTAAAAAGTGAGGACTTCATGTGAGAACAAGCTCTGTACTGTTCTTAGTAAACTGAGTCAATATTAACGTGTGGCATTCAAGAAGGATAATGTACCCTTCAGCAACTTTGAAGAGGCTATCGTTTCTAAAAATAAAGAAATAGATAAAAAGATAATGAGTGAGTTCTATTTGGGTTACATTATAGGCATTCCAATTTAAAATGATTTTGACACTGAGCAATGCTAGCACTAAGAATAGATTAAGGAAGTCCAAATCCATTTGCATGACAGGTATGGAAATCCCATTATGCCAGAGGATATCCCAAAGACATAGAAACTGCATGAACACGTTGGCATTCTCCTCATTCATGTTAAATTGTAGCCATTCATGCCCAGTCAGTTTCCAAGTTGTTTTCCTTGGGTATTCATGCAGTTCAAATACTTTACCTAGAGCAAGTATTTAAACAACACACACACACACACACACACACACACACACACACACACACACGCATCTCCTCTAAAATCAGTGAGGAGTTTTCAGTCAAAGGTCCATCTATCTTACCTTGGGTTCCAAAAGGAAGCATTCTTTTCAATAGCAGACAGCACCCAGAAATATAGCCCCACCCCTTCTGCAGAGAGCTTTCTACATTGGTATTCACAGCAGTTGAAATCCATTGCAGAAGAGGGTCTTTGATCTACATCTGCATATAGAAAGGTCCTTTGGGTGGCTTATTGAGAACAAAGACTTTCTGCATCAAAGATAAATGCAAGCCTTCACCTGGTAGGAAGCTTAAAATGGCTTGTAACTTTTCCAAAGGAGTTTCTGTCAGTCCTTTAATCTAAGATTTAAAAAAAAAAGTGAAGCCCATTTCAACCTAGGCTACTTGGCCATATGTACAATATAGTGCAGAGGAATAGCAGGCAGCACAGACAGCCTGTGCAGACCTGGTAGCCCTGTCTTGCAGTGTCTTAGCACTAATGACATGGAGTAGGAACAAGGCAGCTTTCTCCTGGTAGGTAGGTGGCCAGGGACTGACACACAGAAACATGGATGCCAACTGCCTGCCCTGTCAGGACTAGTGTTTGCATCTGATTTGGTCTCAACCGAGATGGCTTTAAGTAACAACTCCAAAGTCAGTTTCCTTCTTCTTTCTCAACTTTTCCTGGGTTTAGCACCTGTGGGCTGGCCCTTCCTGAGTCAGCTTCTTGAGCTCACTGACCAATCAGGTCCCTTCCTTACACACCTGAGCCTGGTGAGGGAGCTTATTCTTCTGGATGCCTGATTCATATAAATAGACCTGAACCACATGTGTGATCCCCTTCATTGGCCCTTAATCCCTTAGCCCTTTCCCCCAGAGGCTTCTGTCCTAGATATAGACCTTTCTCTATGTGAGGAAGATTTTTCTCTATCCCCACACTCTTCCCAGACAGTATAGGACTAGAGAGAATTTCTTTCGGTTTGGCTAGGGAGCTTTCCTGATAAGCTTTTGCTCTTGAGTCTCCCTAAAATAAATCTTTTTCTACAATTTCAATTCATTGCAAATGTGAATAAGAACCTAAAACTTGATGGATCAGGTGTGGTCAGGGTGGGAGGGTCATAGACTGGAGAACCCAAAACTTGAGAGGTACTGGCAAGGGGGTTCTTCCTCCACAGAGCTTCCCCTACATCACTGTCTCATTCAGTTCCTCTTTGTGGTCTTGACCTGAATTCCTTGTCTCTGGAAGAGTCTGTGTTCTAGGTTTATAACTGAGACTTGATTGGTCCCTCTCTAAAGAGGTTCCTCTTGAAGCAGAAATTGTCAGCTGCTAAGAAATGCAAGTGACATTAAAGGCAAACTTTTATATTAAAGCAAATCAAGGCATTCTTTTCTTTTTGATAAGTTTTTGAGGAAACTGGGCACACTTAGAGGCACTCTTGTCCTCCATCTTTATGATGTAAGCTGATCATGCCCAGAGGCATTCCAATCCATCACTGGCCATCTTTCAAATATATATGCTTACATATTTAATTAATTTATTTGAGAGGGAGAGAGAAAGAGAGATAATGGGTTCATCATGGCTTCCTGCAACTGCAAACAAACTCCACATGCACATGTCACTTTGTGCACCAGGCTTTATGGGGATACTATGGAATTAAACCTGGGCTGTCAGGCTTTGTAAACCAGTTCCATTAACCACTGAGCAATCTCTCCAGCTCCTCATCCATCATTTTGATGACATGACCTGAGCATGATTTAAGTGTTCCTGTTTGCATTTTAACCTTTTAAATATGTGCTCCATGACCTTGAACCAAGCATACCAAAAGTGTGTCCTTCACCTTTCTTTCTAGAGGTGTGACCTTAAAGTGAGCATGCTCGAGCTAAATATGATCTTCCCTGAGAAGATTTCTTATGTGAACATGTATGTATAAGATTCATGAAGAAAATATTCATGCTTCCTTTTTCAGGAAGGAAGTGCTTTGTAAGTAACTGCCGTATTCTGCTAACCTGCCAAAGGTAATACATCTTTCTCCACTCTTCTTTCTTGGCCATACTTGTTTCTGGCTTTGTTTTCACCAAGATGTGAATCTTTTAGTTTGGTTATAGAACAGAGGAGTATTTCACAGATGTAAAGAGATGGTCCAGAAGAGGTGGTGGTATGGGGTGCTGGACAGGAAGGGAATAAAAGGGCTATTCCTAGGTACTATGTGGAACCCAGGAATGACAATCTTCCAGCATCCTCTGGTGCTACAGTATGATTGGGAGTTGTGAACATTCATCCTTTCTGATGTAGACATTGGAGGACTCCCTTGTGTGCATCCTCTTTGTGACATTTAAATGCCAATTTAGAGACATCTTCTATCACAAAATGATCTGTGGTCAGTAGTTCCCGTTAAACTAGTGGACAACAGGTGAGATAGTTTTCTGTGTCTAGATCAGGAAAGAGAGGACTTCCTTTGAAGCATAACCCCTCTTGTAATAATGAGAAAATTCTATTTTACAACCTAAAGATGGCTAGCCTAAGCCCAGCAAATAAAAAAGAAATATAAGAAGCCTGATGATGGGATAAGAAAATGGGAAGACCAGCTGCCCAGTTATGAGAAATGTATTTTAGATCTACCAAATGACAAGAACAGTCTCTTAAAGACTTTCACTGCTGAGTCTGTTAGGATAGTGTAGCAGATACTTTCTTTCTCATTGCTAGGACAAAAACAAAAACAACAACAACAATAATTTAAAAAAAAAAAAACAAAAACCACTGACCAGAAGCAGCTTCTGGAAGGAAAGGGCTTATTTCAGCTTAGAATTATATGGGGAAATTTCAGCCTGATGGAGAAAGGACAAGATGGCCAGGGTGTCACATCTTGTCACAGCAGCAAGGAAGATGCAGCAAGAGTGAGTAGCTCTGAACACCTAGTGGGCTGGAATAATAAACCTTGAGCTCGGCCCCAGTGACACACTTCCTCCAGCAGGGCTCAGTAGGAGTGCCTCACAATAGCTCCTTTCTCTGATGACATAGTTTATAACAGTATCAAGATGTCACCTTTGGGGGAAGGTGGAAGGCAATCCAGTGTCTCTAGACATCTTCTCTGGAATACTGCAGGGAAAAGCCTTCATGATGGTCAGTGAAATGATTCCATATTTATGATCACTGAATGGGAAACATTCCCAAAGCAGCAATTGGTTGCCATGATACTTAGACCTTCTACTCAGGTAAAGCTCAGTTTGCTTCCATTTGGGATATAACTACATGATGGCATTTTATATCTGTTTCATTTTTAAACAGTTTAAATGGGGTACTGCTATTTCATGCTTCCCGTTGGGTTTCATGAGTTTACCTTTGATTGGGGTCACACTGCACTCCAAGTCTTAAGTCAACGTTAGATCCATAGCCTTCCTAACATCCACAGGGTCAATGATTCTTCCCCTGAACTTACACAATCAAACACAAGATGGTCATGTTTATTGATGAGAAATGGAAGCATTGTCTGAGCTAAGGAATAACCACCATTTACTTGGGGAATGACACCAACATCCCTGTTAAGTCCTTTGTAGTTTTGAATAAATGTCCCCCAATAGAATTTATTATAATTGTGTTTATAAAATTGTTAATTGTCTCCAGCCAGTTCTGGCTGGAGGAGGTGTGTCACCTTGGCCAGATCCTAAGGTTCAGCCCTAAGGTGTTTCTGGGTTGGGTCTGGAATTCTAGCTATACATATGCAAAAAGCAGTCTGAGCTCAAGCCTGGAGTTCCTCTTGTTTGCTAGTTTGCAGTGTCCTTGCTTGAGGTGCTGGTGGTGGGCTTCTGTCTCTGTCTCTGTTTGGATCTATGAAAGGAGGGTCAGCCTTTCCTTAACTTCCCCTGGATCTGTTAGTTTCAATAAATACTTTCCTCCCCAAAATTGTACCTGGTTTGGAGATTCATCCCTGTGGTGTGTGGCTGACTGGACAAGTCCCTTCAGCCATTTCCCTTCACAGGATGCAAACACTGACATATGGGCACATGTTGTCCTTCTAAGGATAATGGAGGTAGAATGTTGGCTCCATTGTAGACAAGGAAACTGAGGCACACAGAGGTAGTGATTATTTATGTAAATATTGATGTCTAAAACATCCAGGGTGTGGGAGCTGTAACCCATCTGTTGAAACAAGATGCCCTTTCTACTCCATTCTGAAGCACCGAGAATGAGAAGCAGGAAGACTGAGGCATTAGTATCTCAGCAGCATCAAACCGATTCAAAGCCAGGGACATTGTCAGCCACATCTGGATGACAGAATTGCCAGCAGCTTCCCCTTCCTTTGACTCTTACATTTCTATCCTTATTTTTGAGGAGAAGGGGATTAACATGCAAGAGGCAAAGTACATAGTTCTCCTGGGGACACCTCACCTTGACTCATGCCTCATACATAATTTGTCCTGTGAGGTAAATTCAAGTTCATGTTCAATGCCCCAGCAAATGGTTATAAAGAGGTTTGGGAGTCCAAGGAGGAATTCCAGTTCCTCCTGGAGGAATCCTGGGAAGACATCCCAGAGAAAATAGGGCTGTCCCTGGTGGAGATTCAGCTATGACATGTGTATGGGGGGGTAGTGCTTGGAGATAATAAACATACATATTCTTATTTCCTCTGTTGGATGACAGAAAGAACAAGGTCTTATAAAAGAGATTTCACCTAAGTCGTTAAGCTGGATCCAAGCAATGAGTAACTAGTGATGCTGGAAGTGTGAGTGACAGTTTTCAGTGTCCTTAGGGCAGAGTAGGTACAAACTCTGTCCTCAACTGACCACCCTCAAGATAACTTCTGCCGAGTCCCACATTTGGCCAAAAACTGCCCAGAACAAACAGCCTTCCTGATAGCAGGGATGCTGATTTGAATTCACTGAGGAGTCTTGACCTCTCTCTTTTTTTTTCTTTCTCTTTCCCCTCCCCTGACTTCATCACTGTAACATGTCATTTGCTTCCCAGTGCAATTTGGTTGCCAGAACACCAACTCTCTGATTCACAAAATCTTGTCTTTAATACAGAAGGGATACCTATAATGGGCAAGGGCTGGGGGTGGGGAGATGACACATCTCACCATTTCCATCTAGCCTGGGAGCAAACAAAGAGATAATTATAAACTGTTTCTCTTATTGTTGTACTTGCTTCGACATGTGCTTCCCTCTCTCCCTCTCCCTCACTTGCTCTCTCTCTCTCTCTCTCTCTCTCTCTCTCTCTCTCTCTCTCTCTCTCTCTCTTTTCTTCCACAGAAAAGTAATTCTGTTGTAGAGATGGGACCAGGTGCATGGGGTGACCTCACACACACCAAATCGGGAGCTGACATCCATCACACTTTGAAATTTTGGATTTCATCATTTCCTGATCTTTCTAAAGGGATCACAGCACCTGGCCCTCACAGCTGTAGTTCATTTAGAAAGCAATTTAAAAACCGAGAAAAAAGCAAATGACATCTTGCTGCCTCAGCCTTGTCATTAAGTATAGCAGAATGGCCTTCATTTATGAGGCACATGGCTAAGAATTAATATCTTTCAGGGCTTTCTCGAGTAGGGATTACAAAAGGTTTGAAAGACCACTAAATAATTAGTGGTATGACTGAGGCAAGCAAAAAAAAAAAAAAAAAACCTAGAGAAAGAAATCCCTCTTTTTATCTACAGAAGAAGATGGGAAATTACACTGACTCTAGTGTGTTCTAAAGAATAGAGCTCAGCATTGTAGCACCATTGAAGCCACACAGTACTTTTCTTTGCTTATTTTATCCACACAGGCATTTTATTACCTCTCATGAATATACCTTTGATTTCTCCTAATATTGCCCACTAGACAGAAGCAGGGGATATTTGTTTTCCCCTACATGCTCTGTTGTAATGACTGTGCACATCCTAAAGGAAGACCACCTTAAACAACTGAAAGTCACCCCATATATTTCTCTCAGCCCATTCTGAGGTTGCTAGCTCAGTTCAGAGCAATGGGGAACAGAACTTCTCTGAGGAAAATAATTGGGAAAGGGCTTAGCTAAGCTTTCCAAATGTCTTCACTCTTTTGGTCCATGAAATTTGGAAATACTACTTTCCTTGTTTGAGTTGTAATCATTCTGCAATATGTATGGGTATAAGACAGAGTAGACAGCATAATTTCTAGTAGGGTAGGATTTCTGGGGACCTTCAGGAAATCAGCTCAATAGCTCTCTGTCCTCAGACTCTTCACTTCAGAGACAACAAAATGGAGAATTCAGTTACTTTCTTGTGCTCAGCAATAATTACTCTTGAGGCCTGCCATGTGTATCTCTGTTTGCTTCCTTGCCACCTAGTATAGTGGGTATAATTTTTTCCCTCTTTGCAGCTGGATGCAATGAGGCTGAGCTGATTGTATCGGTGTGCCAGGCAAAAAGGAGGGGCTCCCACCCAGGTTCCTTGATTTCTGTGAGCAACAGATGCCTTAGTATCTCTGTGGAATTCATTCAAGCTCAGTTACTAAGAAAGTATCAACCTGTTTTGTCCCTGGATCTGGAGGTGAGAAGCCCTCTCTCACTTCTCCCCTGCATCCCTCTTTCACCCTCCCCTCTTTTAGGTAACTGATTCATCAAGGTCGAATCATCTTGCCAATAATGTGTTTTTCAACCTTCACTAAGACAAATAGACTCATGAGAACCTCAGTGCATTGGAAAACCTGCTTGGGTCTTGCTTGTTGCCAGCTTGTGTTTGCTGCTTTTGGTGTGTGCTGGCTGTTTGGTTGTTTCTCTCTGATTAGATGTATGGAATCAGTATCTTCTGCCACTGATGGAGCTTCTCCCTGGATCTGTAAGCTTGAAATAAACCCTTCCTCCCATAAACTGTGTGCATCTAGCTTTCATCAAACCTGGGTCAGTAGGATTATGTAGGCAAGTGTTTTAACCACTGAGCAATCTCTCTAGCCTTAGCTGCTGTTCATCACAACAAAATCCAATGAAAGCTATCTTGCATGCTTGGCAAAAATCTTGGAGCAAGCGGCTGCTTCTGCACCAGTGTTCCGCAAAGTTCACATGAAGTTCTGACTGACCTGCAGCTATATTAAAAAACACAGTTACATACTGTCAACAATGAAAGTGGTAGAAGAAACAAGCTCACGCTTAAGGGTTGCTGAATCATAAATCTTTGATCTTCATAGGAGGCATGACAAGATGATTTACCATGGAGGCAGATTTCACTTAACCTCGGTGACTCACAGAGGCACAGCCTTGACCTTGTGAGATACAAAGGTATGAGATAGCTTCTTAGTCAGGAATACCACAGTAAGGCCATCGTCTCTCATCTGTCTGCACTCTGAGACAGTCATCAATTTTGACCTCAGACTGCACCATGAACTCAGTCGCTTACTCAACGGTTAGCATTTGTGTCCTAACTTGTGTCACTACTGTTAGAAACTGCCTTAGACACAGACAAAAAGGGTCACTGCTGGCGACTAATCATAGAACGAGAATGACTACTGTGGCTCAGTTTTATAATTAATGCAACAACAGCAATGAACAAACTTTTCCCAGGAGAAATTAACTATCACAGGCCAGATTTCTACAGATTACCAGCAGCAACTTTTAGAAGAAAAAAGAAAGAAAGAAAAGAAGGAAGGAAGGAAGGAAGAAAGAAAGAAAGAAAGAAAGAAAGAAAGAAAAACTAAATAAATCCCCCAATCTTTTATCACAGTTTTAAATGGAACATCATACCTCAGTTTCCTCTTCCTACTTCCTGCTTGCTTACCCTCCCCCAGATCTAAAACCAGAAAATAGCCATGTGATCAGAGTCGGGTCATAATGACAGGCTGCTTGGGAGTTTCTGAGTCACCAGGCTGTGCTTGTTGTGCTGTGGTATCTTCTTGCTTCCCAGACTGACCCTCACTATTCCATAGAGTGTGATCACAGTATCAACCACCAATGCTCCAGCATTGTGCTCAATGCAGATCCTTGAAGCTTTGGCCATCCAACAAAAACAATGCCAAGACCCTGATTCCTTTAGCTCTCTTGTAGGCCAGGTAGGATACAGCAGGATAGATAACTAGGCCCTTAGTAAAGGAGAATGAGAAGCCCTTCTACCTCAATTTCAGGTTAGTATAAAATGAGGACCATTTTTTTACATGAGCCGTGATATGGAAAATGTTTCAATATATTGCAAACAACACTGATTTGTTCTCATTCTCCATGTCCTTTTCCTTGTACCTTTGTTTATGTCTTTTCAATGGGAATATTCTGAAAAATCTAATCCAAGCACTGACAAGTATCTAAGTCCATCATTACTTTTTATTCTTAAAGCAACACTGAGGTGCTTTATAGTCAGAACTGGGAAGATCTGATGACGTGAGAATGTTTCCCAACTTACAAAATTAGTAAGGTACAGATAGAATTTAAGGCTTTCTAGTTTCTTAGCTTTTGCCTATTATATCATTTTATTTATTTATTTTTTGCTATGTAACCCTGGATAGCCTAGAGCCCATTACATAGTCTAGGCTTGACTAAAGTTCTCGATAAACCTAAGTGCTGATATTGCATGTATGAGCTTCCATGACTAGCTTACATCACTTTCAAATTTGCCAAGACCATCTTCATGCTCAAAACGAATATTAAAATAGCACAATGACCTTGATTTGAAAGCAACATCTCTTCTCTGGACTTATTGTTGGGATTTCTGCCCATGTTATTCCCTTGAAAGACTAACATGTAGAAAAGAGAATTTAGAGATTGAAGCATCTAATGTGTAGAGTTAAGTGTTAATTTAGCAGGTTAGGGTTGTCCAAACCCCCACAAAGGCCTTCATAACTTGGGTTTCACATATCTCTGACAGATACCTCTGATCCCTCAAAGCATCCTGATTTATAAGAGTTCTGTTGTATACCTGAGGTTTGGGGTTATGCCAGCTAGTTTATGCTAACAATTTTATTTGTGAAGAATGCCTATTTTTGTGTGCCTAGACCTGAGTCTCGCTAAAGTGATTTGTCATTAGAGACGCTGGAGTTAGAGTACCCGAGGTTGTGGTTAGCACTGTGTGCCTTTGGAACTGACCCCTACAGGAGCCCTGGACACTGGGGGGGGGTGAGCATCTCTGGTCGACAGCACCTTCAGTGCTTTCACACATCCTTGCTGGATGGATTCAGTGTTGTCTAAGCAACTCTATCCAGAGACGCTCATGCTGGATTCTGCCTTATGCACCTTTCTCTTTGCTAAGTTAAATTTATGTGGTAAACTATAATCATTACAACAGAAGACAATTCTGTGGATCTAACCAACCATCTACCCATGCATGAACTGGAGGAATTGGCAGACAGTAGAGTGTTATTCAGAGACATGAATATTGAAAATGATAGAGGATTTTCACATGCTTATCATTGCCTTCCATACCAAGAACAAGTTTTCACATAGCTAGAGTGCCCAGTGAGGATCTTATAATTGTAGTCACCAAAGGGGGATGGAGAAGAAATTATACAGAAAAACTAAAAGAGAAAACAAAGTCAGTTTTTTTCCAAATGCTTAAATATGTGACAAGACCTGCCAATGTTCTAGAATTTCAAGGAAATATTGAGAAGTATAGCTGTGAAGTCATTTTTTTCTTTTACTCTGAATGCCCTTGAAACAATACAATCTTGCCAAGGGCATGTGCTCAGAAGTAGATGAACACTCACATGCTTGGAGATGAATTGGTTTACTGACATACTCTTATTATTTTTCTTTGCAATCATAAATGGCTGACAACTTTATAGAATTGAGACATTTTTCTTAAGAAAGTTTTTTTAGAATCATGGGAAAATCAAGCTATTCCAACTAGTCAGTCTCTTGCATTTTTTTTTGCATTTTGTTTAAAGCAGGAAACTATCAGTAAAAGCTACTCTTTTCATTCTTATAAAGAAATGAATTTCAAGGGATTGCTGATAACCCATTCTCGCTTCAAAGTTTATAGTTCAAAAGTTATATGTTAGAGTGAGTTTTTACAACCTGTCATATTAGGAGCTTTCAAACTAAAGTGATATTTAGCAGCAGAAAGGGAGGCAGCAAATGGCCAAACTGTGTGTGTGTGCATGTGTGTGTGTGTGTGTGTGTGTGTGTGTGTGTGTGTGTGTGTGTGTGTGTGGTATGTGCATGCACCCATGGGTATTTATGAATATTGAAAATATGGGATGATCCTCCTCAGTCACTCATTTGCCCATTTTCTTGAGACAGATTATCTCATGAATCATCAGAGCTTGCTGTTCTCACCTACCTCAGAGATTCTCTGGTCTCTGCTCCCCACAGGACTGAGGTTCTAGACCTGCATGGCCATGCCCAGCTGCTTACCAGAGTTCGCTGTATTAAACTTGGATGTTTCAAGCCTTTTCAGGCACTCATGTTTGCGTGGGAAGTTCTGCTACACACCCAGCCATCTCCTTGACCCAAAGATGCTTCTTAAAAAGAAGATATTCTGTGCTGGGGAGATTCCGTGGAAAGGAGTGGCTACAGCAGAAGCATGCAGGCCAAAACAGGCCTGAGATCATCCTAATTTTGCCTCCACCCAGGCAAACAGCTAGTCATGGTCACACATTTTTGTAACACTGGTCTATGTGGGACAGTGATCTGAGAATCTCTGGGGCTCATTGATCAGCCAGTATGTCTGAAAAAAACAATAGCAGCTATGGGTTTAGTGAGAGACTGTCTCAGAGAAACAGCAAAAGTGAGATAGAGGAGGTCACTGGACAGTCCCTTCTGGCCTCCATACACATACACACATATACAATCCACACAAACACCAAACACATTACACCACACGTCCTACACAATGCGTACCAGATAAGCTTTCTTATTTGTGTTCATGGAAGAAATGTTAAGAATTTCAATACTGACTTTTGCCTTTGCCTCACTTGCCTCCATTTGTTCTGAAACTAAACACTGTTCCATGTTCACAGACATTTTAAATGAAAGTATGGTGCGTAGGAAATCAAGGAGTCTATAAAGAAATTAAGCCTAATCTCATTTCTGGTTTTGTTTGGTTTTCAGGAAGATATTTCTTGAAAAGAGAAAAGATTAAACAAAATTAAAGAGAAAACACTTTCTGGAGACATGCAGACTCTGAGATGCACCCACACAGTGGACGGGAGCAGGGATCTGAGTAGTCCCTGGAGGGTTACTGATGGTGACTTCAATCACAACCTGGGACAAGGGAGAAGAAGCTGTGATTTCAGAGTGTCTTCAACAAATGGGGCCAGCAACGTGAAGTAAAGAAGAGCTGTACAGATGGAGGTCACAGGTGTTGTATGCCATGGAGGGACCCTGGAAGGTGCCATGCCCAAGGGCCACAGGAGGCATCTTTGAGGAGATTCATCCAGGAGAAGGTGACCTGTGGTGGGAGTGGAAACAGCTCACTTCATGACTTCACAGCATTTTTAAAAATAGAAAAGGTTCTAGAAATGTTTTTGTTTTAAACAGGGGATACGCTTCTTTCTCTCTCGTTTCTAAAGGTGTTATTATGATGTGATGTCCCCAGAGACTCAATGGTGAAAGACCCAGATCACCATGGTAACCCCCAGATTTCCTATCTTCCCTGAAAAGAGAAAAAAAAATCACAAATTTATAAACCTTATACTGAGCCTAACTACAAGAGAAAAGAAAATGCATAATTTTTTTTAATTTAAATTGTCTCCATTTAAAAGTTTTGTACTTTCAGCCACTCTTTGGAAATGGTTTTAAACTGTTACTTAGCAATGAGTCACATTGTAACAATTAGGAGAGAAGACAGTGTGAAATGCACAAATGTATTGTCTATGTTTCATACAATGTGAGGCCTATGGCCTCTACAGAGGCTGACAGAGCCTAAGAACTCTTCTGATTATGGCTCCACAGAGGGCCATGTCTGGCTGAGGATTTTATTATTTCCTCAATGTTATTAGGACGCAAGTTTCTCTATGAAACAGTGATGATCTTTACTTCCTTCTGCCTGGAACCATAGCCCAAAGTGACTGTGTTTTCTCCTCCCTTTTCTATTTGGTATTCTCTGATGGAGAAACTTTTGTGTAATTTATGCCTATGTGCCTCCTAATGTGTCCACGGATGTGCAATAGTTATTTATAGACTAAATGAATAAATGAACAATGCAAGTGATGGCATCAGCTAATAGGAAGGTAGAACCCATTCATGTGGATATATCTCAGTAAGTTATTGACACTGATATTTACCAAGAAATAAAAAAGTAGTGGATATCCTTATAAATATGCTTGGAAGAGTTTAATTCTGGTGTTTTTTAAATGGAAATTTTCTAAGTGCCAAAAAATAGGATTTGCATTATTTGTTGTGTTCTACAATTTCATCATGATAATAAAATATTGTTTGGATATAAAATAGATCTGACTAAACAATTCTGGGTGGGGTCCAAGCCATCTGTTTAGGTCTAAAAAGCACTCGTAGGGAATAAATATATCTATAATGAGCTGGTGACTTTTAGATTTGAAACCTTAAGTGCAGAGCTCAATAACAACCCTCAGATGGCAGCTTTCAGAGCTGTCTACCAAGGAAGAAAACAGGCAAGTTACCTCCGCTAGTCAGATGTGTTTGCCAAGAAAACTATAGCATTGAAATGTAGGTCACAGATGGAATTCCATTATTCCATGGCTATGATGTCCTGAGTGGAACTAAGAAAGTCACACCTGATTGAGCAGCTGAGTGGACATCTCTCAGGTCCTCTCTATGGGGTGCAACCTGCATTTGAGCAAGTCTCTCTTTCCTTTCAAGGGTGGGCAGGAAAGGTTTTCTCAGTACGCACACAAATGCATTGACTTCTTATGCTGTAAGATGAGGTTGAGCAGGTTTCTGGTGTAGTGGCTATTCACACTAGCTTGTTGCTTCTCTGGATTTTTCTCTTTGCACAGTATATTTGTGTGTTGCACATGTATATATGTGTTCACACGCAGAATTGTGTGCAAGTCTTTATGTGTATGTGTACCAGAGTGTGATGTCAAGTGTCTCCTTTAGTCACTTTGCACCTTATTTTTTTGAGACAGGGTCTCTCAGTGGACCTAGGTCTCACCAATTCACCTCAACTAGCTAGCCAGCAAGCTCCAGGGATTTTCTGTGTCTGCGTCCCCAGCCCTGGGATTACAGGTGTGCTCCACCATGTCCAGATTTTGCATGCTTCCAAGAGAAGCACTTTTCACAGTGACCCATCTCCTCAGCTCTGGATAGGGATCTTTGTTGATGGAACACCATCTTGGGAATCAAATGAAAATTTGGATCCAAAACATTTTCCTTCTGGGGAGATATTTGATTACTAAGCAAATACATAGACTCTCAGGGAAATCAATAAAGACTTGTGTCCAAATTGCATAATATAACCAAAATGAAAGAATTTGCATGAGTTCTGTTAAAAAGGATGTTGCAGGATGTAGGTAAGATAAAGATTATATGTGGCCAACAAGGATAGAAAAGTGTGATGTCAATCATGGCTTATGGATGGTAAAACAATTATATAATGAAGCTGGTATTGCTTACATCCCCTGAAAATGAATGCATCTATAAGCTATCCAAAGAAAAGAAGTACAATTTCTGCACTGTAAAAAAATGAATGCAAGAAAAACTCTGACAGTTTCCAAATGCTTTCTTGGTTGCATGTGTGTGATGAAAATTAACCCAATTTCAGAAGTTGCCAGCTATATACAGATGATCTGTGTTCAAAATGATGTTTTAAAAGAGAACTGATCCAATAAAAGCTAAAAAAAAAGAAAGAATGTCATAGAATCAGATTTAAGTGTAGAGTTTTCATATCTATTTTAAGTACACCGCTCTCATCAAAGTCTTTGGGAGCAAAGGTAAGACATTGAACTATGATGACTTTGATTCAATTTTTACTGGGAAGATGCAAGAGAGATATTCTGGATTCACAAGTGTTTATGCAGATGATCACAGATGACCATAATTATCAAACTTGTAGCAGATAATTTTGTGAGTCAATTAATAGGCTCTTTAAAATCTTGGTTGGATGGTAATTCAGTATGTACCTAGTGAGAGAGCCTCCAGCATGCAAGAGGAAAGGCCTCAGTTAGCTAGAGGATGCTAGTATGGAGCATCCCACACAGATGTCAAGAGAAGAAGGCTGAGGACTTGGCTCAGTGGGTTAGGACACTTGCTATGCAGGCACGAGAAACTGAGTTTGATCCATAGAAGCTACATAAAAAGCCTGTAACCCTAACACTGACGAGAATAGCGGCAAGAACTTGCCCATTCACTGGGGCTCCCTGGTCAGTCTAATGGAACAATAGGGAGCACCAGGATAAGTGGGGAACACTTCCTCAAGGAAACGAAATAAATGAGCAATAGGAGAGGACATCCAGCTCCCTACTGAGGGCTTCGCTGATGTGTACATGGAGCTGGGCACAGACAGTCACAAACACACCTGCATACACCACATGCAAGAACACCCCCCAACATACACACACAAACACAAAAATTAAAGAGGTTCAGAAGATAAACAACATTTGGGAGGATTGTATGTTAGAAATATTTCACAGGAACAAAGAAGGTGAGGGAGGGCCAGAATTGAAGAATGAAAAACAAATTCGTTTCAACAGCATCATCAGGTCATTCACTGATGATGTCATTTTGGCAGAGGTGAACCTTGAAGAGGCAACAAGGTAGTCACGCAGAGGTGTGTGGTAGAAATGGTGGTGAGCTTCTCCTGTAGCATAAAATGTGGGCACAAATTCTCCTTAAGCCTGGCATGTGTGAGGATGGAGAACACAGTGACAATAAGAACAAAAGATCTCCAAGGTGAGCGGTCCTGTCACATTGCTCCCTGTGTGGACATTCAGAGAGATGAGCAATGTTTGTCAGCAGGAACCTGGGACATGCGTAGGGTTCACATTTTCTAATCCACTTTCCACCATAGAATATTTAATAGTAAAAGATTAAAAATAAGAAAAAAAACACACATGAGATTAAATGAAAAAATATGCAATTTTGCATATGCAATACAACTAACATGTTACGAAGAAAAAGTCCACGAGGGGAACATTTTTTATCCTATGGTAGCATTATTGTATTTTTAGAGAACTGAGAGATTTTTTTTCAAATGGTCTTCACTCTTTATTGCATTTTTGCTTTAAAAAGTATTCTGACTCTTAAATTGAACTAATTAATTGCATCATTGGTTAATGGCATCCTCACTGGCTCATATGTGGCCCACTTCTATTTATTTTCTTAATTTGCTTGTATAATTTATATTATATCCCATATTACATTCACCAAAGCAAAACTAATTTAATTCTATGGTTTTAAATCTAACCTCCAACATTCGTAGTCTCTACACTTTGCATATCATTTTTCCAAATATGTTAAATATCGGGTCATCGATGTTCATGAAAAACTTCAGGACACAGTGTAAAATTGGCATGATTTGCTCATTTATGGATGAGAACTTAGGAATCCAAGTGTTAAAGAATGCTGTGGTTTTCACAGTTGGTAAACTAGACCTTTTAGCCCTCAATTTCATGTAATTTCCACTAATGTCAATTTTAGATTACTTCAATTTATTTTACAGAGCAAGGTACAAGGTCATGAAAAGATAAGAAGCTAATACTAAACTGAGAATTTTCTAAAACATCTTTCTAGTTCACAAGCTATGGGCATCTGGAAACTCCTTGGTTAAAATCGGAGTCATATTAATGGTCTTGTGTGTGGTTTGTGTGTGTGTGTGTGTGTGTGTGTGTGTGTGTGCGTGTGCGACAGTTCAATGTCAAGGGTATCCTTCTGTCTCCACCTTAAAAAAAACATTTTATTTATTTATTTGAGAGAGGGGGGAAGAGAGAGACAGAGAGAGAATATGGGCATGCCAGGGCAAGTGAATCCAGAAACATGTGCCATGTTGTGTGTCTGGCTTTACATGGGTACTGAGGAATTGAACCCAGGCTAGTAAGCTTTCCAAGCAAGACCTTTCACCCCTGAGCCATCTCCCTAGCACCTTATTCATAGAGACAAAGTCTTTCACTAGACCCCAGAGCTCACTGACTCAACTCTTTTAGTTAACAAGCTTACCCTGGAGATTGTCTGCCTTTGCCTCCCTTGTGCTGGCATTACAGGGTGAACTGCCATACAGAGCATTTACATGGCTTCTGAGGATCTGAACTCAGGTCCTCAGGCTGATGAACGATCTGTCTTGATAGTCTTTTAAATGGAGGACTGCATGTCTTATACTAGCTGTTGATTTGCTTACTCGCCCACAGTCAAAGACTCAACTGTTCTTTAAACATTATACGGTTTAGCAAAGTCCCTGTGAGTTGAGAAGTTAGTGGTTTGCAGCATGTCTGAACTATCCACTCTTCCTTAGGAAGAACTGTATAAATCGGTGAGATCCCATTAAAGAGCAATGAAAGGCACGAGTGGTCAGGACTTGGTGTGGATTCAACCATGACTCAACTTCATCTTACAGATGAGCATCTAGGCTATGAGATCAAATTCTTCATAACTAGTATCTCTGTGCTGGAGACTTTCTGAGCTCATATTTGAATTCTGTCTTCTCTAATTTGCATGCCACCATGCATTTGATAGGCTTTAAAAGAAATATTTAATAACCAAGAAAAATACCAGAGGATTCTCTTTTACCACCAGCAAATGAAATCACCAATGATCTCATTGAACAAGAATAAGAAAAGGGGGAATGAGTGAAATTGAGCTGCTTGTATCAGCTACCTATCAGAAACCTTGCTAGACGTCATATAGGTATTGTGCATTTTTATCATTGGTTGACAATATATGTTTTGAACCAGATCCTGACTTTATCTGCATTTTACAAATGAGAAAATTGATCTACCTGTAGAGATTTCATATTTGTTCTAAAGTCATCCAGCCAACAGTAATGAAGTAAGTTCAAAGCTGAAGCTACATACTTATTCAGGTCTTTGTTTTGTCACATGTGCTGTGATGTAGAAATATCAAGGAAGTGGGAGATAAGAATAAGGACTATAATGTTTTAATTAATTTAATTAACTTTCTGTGAATTTCAAAGTATTTTCTCTGCACATAAAACATCTTAGTGGCAATTGAGTTAGTTTTTACTAATCCTCCCTAGCAAATCCTTGAGATGGGAATGTTTTTAATCTCGATTTTATGCAATGCTGAATGAGATCTAGAAAGAAGTATGTGTACCTTTCTGAGGTCATGAAACTGCACAGCAGTGAGACTAATCAAGATGAGGGGGCGTGTCCTGCAGAGCCGTGATTCCTCCCCTCATGTGACCTATGCTGATGGCAGGATCTGCTACAGATGAACCCCACGGGGCAGCACAGAGACCAGGGTGACAGCTGGGCATGGAGCCTCTCCTGCTCCACTCTTAGAGTTGGGGAATGCATGAGGTCTCCTGCACACTGCTCTTCACTGACATGAAGCGCAGGTGCACTGGGTTGCACTGGCTTCCCAGAAGGGCTCGTTAGTAGTATTTGAGCAGAACAAGAGGATTTGAAGTGTGAATTCAGTGTAGAGTACCCACAGAAGGACTTCCAGGTATGTCACTTAAGCAGCTCAGGAGATAGAATTCTGGCCACTGGAGTCATCATGGAGATTCAATCTTACGTTGACAAAGTTGCTTTGTGGAATCTTTTTGGTGCCATCATGACTCCCAAGGGGGAAAAAAAATGGAGAGAACAAATCTAGTGTTTTTTCTTTTATATAAAAATATGACTGTTGCACTGGAGAGATGGCTAAGCAGTTAAGGCACTTGCCTACAAAGCCTAACAACATGGGTTCAATTCCCCAGTACCCATGTAAAGCCAGATGCACACAAAGCGGTACATGCATCTGGAATTCCTTTGCAGTGGCTAGAGGCTCTCGTGTGCCCATAGTCTCTGATTCCAAGTAAGTAAATAAAATACTTTTAAAAAACATGTCTGTAAATATGAGCCCCTTATAACCTGAGAGCAAGGAGGTCAACTCCCACCACATCACACACCTAGTACAGCAAGAAGAGTATGGGAGTCTCCTAACCCTTTGCCCAGCTGTTATCTAGACTGCTTCACTGGTGTGTGCCCCCAACAAGACACAAGATTTCTTTTTCTATAGAAATATTCCCCCTTTCCTGGCCTTTTTCCACTGGATGATTGTCCTGTGTTTGCCTCACCACTGAATGGGACTCTGGAAACTGTCAGCTTTGAACCCAGCCGAGCCTGGGGACAGGCTTGGATGCCCTCAACCCAAGTAGCCTCCAGGGCACTTGGAGTGCTCTGGGAAGGCGGAGGATGTGCTCACATACGGGGAAGCTCTCAGAGGAGATTGGCAGCGATTCAGTTGCCAACCAGCTGCAAACAGCTTTAAAGGACAGTGTTGCATAAAAAATGAAAAAAATGTTGATTGAGGACATATTGCCCTTGATTGAATGCTGAAGGAAACCTGCTGGCAGAAAAATAGAGATGAGAAGGAGAGAGGGGAAGGGAGAAGGGGGCAGGGGAACAGACGCCTGCCCATTTCCCCAGCTGCAGAGAAAGCTCTGTTAGTCCATCCACAGTGATCATCATCCGGAGAGAGATTGTGTGTTGTCTCTTGGAAACACAACCCTAGGAGTCACTGGGGATCTAGCCACTTTGCTTTGGGACTGTCCAGTACCAAGCACCATGTATACTTCTGCTGCAAATGCTTTTGTAATGGTTCCCATTGCAGCCATCCCAGCCAACTGAGCCTGCAGTCACCAAAGAGCAGGGCAAAAGGAGGGTGGGCATGGATTTACAACCTCTGCACTCACGCTTGCAGGCTTTGTAATCCACTGACCTCCAAAGATGTAATTTGCTTATACTCTCAGAGATGCTAACAGCTATTCCATTATTTATCCCTGCAGGAGATTTGGCTCAAGACCAGCAAATGATGGTGTTTCCTCTTTCTTCCCACAACTGTAGAGCTCATGGCTTTGAAAAGGCAGTTCTGAAGATTGCTCCCTGCAATATTTACCCAGGCACCAACCCCTATTGCCTAGCCAGGCCCATCTCTAAGCAACAGCCTCGATTCCTTGCTTGTACCATTACTGATCACAAGTTCATTGCCATTGAACCACAAAACATGGCTGCAAGACATAGCCAGGACATCTGGCCACAGTGCACACTGAAGCACTGTTCACCTTCTGGCTCTGAGAGGCACCATGGGGAGCATACATGGAAGAATCCAGAAATCTGTCAGAGCCCAAGCAGGTATGAGAATTGATGTGGAAGGGAGAACGAAGTGTCAGCACATGTATCTCTGCTGCTTGAAGACAGTTGAAGACTAGTTTTGGAAAGTCATTTCTGATGAAGGGTAAGAGGGCTAGAGACAAGGAGCTTTCTACCCAGAGCTAGGGTACCGATGGCTTCTGTCACTGAAGTATGGTAGCAATGGTACAACTGGACTAGCTGCCATCCTTCAGCCTTCTGATATGAAGCTCTGCTGATCAGAGTGTCCATAGCATCACAAAATTGTGCAGCTCTGTGTCAAAATAGCTAAGTGACTGCATAGACTATCCATGACCATAAGCCCCTCGTTACCAGCAGAGAAAGTGTCAAATCACACCATTGATAAATATTTACTGGACTGATGACTTCATAAAGTATTCTACTTTTCTTAGGGGGGTCAATATTGGTATGTTAAGGGCTTGCAAGTCTACATTTCAGAATATGTCAAGAGAAATTCATGGTTGGCCACTAGGTTTAGCTAAACTTATACTCAGCAAATGTCTATTTATAATGAGAAAGTTTGGTAATAAAAGTCAAATTAAAAAAATTTGATTAACCATATAGTGCAATACTATGCAGCTATTCCATATAGCTTAGAGAGAAAAGTGAAACAGAGATCTAAACCACATGTTTATTTAATACGATAGCGTTTCAGTAATGAATACATGTGCACACACAGGCATTCTAGAGGTATGGCACCCACTTAAAATATCAACAGTAGATTTTGAATAAGTTGAGAAAGCTCTTATTTGTTTTCATGTAAATTGTGCCCATGGTCTAAAATAGCTCCTATTACTTGTGTAGTAGAAAGTAATGAATGACATTTTAACATAGAGAAAGGTCTGTATAAATTAAATGTAATTTAATCAAAAGAACCCCCAGAACTACCTCCTGTGGAGCACTGCAAGAGACCTGGAGTCTAGGTGAGTGAGTTCTGCCCTTGGAGAGGGCAGAATTCTAAGAAAATAGGCGAGAGAAAAAGCACTCTAAGGATGACATAGCAAACTTTGAAAGAACACCTGCTTTCTTCAATTAGTTGGTCGGAGGCTGTCTGAGCCCAAGCTCCAGGCCTCCTGTGTTCAGTAGCTGAGGAATATTTCTAGGCAAGTATTTGCTAGCTGCCAACTCTATGCTGTCTCAAGTGTTAGCTGTGTCATCCTGTGTGTGATCTGAATGTAAAATGGCCCCCATAGACTCATGTGTTACAACACTTGGTTCCCAGTTGGTGACACAATTTGGATAAGTTATGGAACTTTCATGAATGAGGTGGATCGTTGCTGAAGGATGCGAGTCACTGTGATTTGGGCCTAGAGCTTTTACTACCCAGGACTAGCCATCCTCTGCTTCCCAACTATGGCTGCAATGTGACCACCTGTCCTCATGCTCCCACCACCATGCCTTCCCCACCAAGATGGGGTGTTTCCTCTCAGTATCGCCTCATGGCTGTAAACCCTTCCTTCATTTTTTTTTTACTTTTTATTGATAGCTTCCATAATTTTAAACCATAAACCATTATGATTTCCTCCCTGCCCTCTCCCTTATCTCTTCCCCCTCTCAATTAGTCTCTGTTTTGTTCCAGTGTCATCATCTTTTCCTTCCATTATGTGTAGGTATTGTCAGGCATTGCAAGGTCATGAAGATCAAGGCCATTTTGTGTCTGGAAGTAAGACCTTTCCTTCTTTAAGTTGCTTCCTGCCAGGTATTTGGTGTACCTGGGAATGGGTAAAGTAACGAAGGCAACTTTCATGTCATCAGTTTGGGTACTTCCTGGCAACCACCTTGGAGCCTTAGTATGATTGATTCTCTCTACCAGGGCTCCTAACTTCCTCCAAATCCATCACATACTCTCACTGATTCCCTGGTCAAATATCAGTGATTGGAGACCCTCTCTGGTTCCTGTCTAAAAAATAACTACAATTCATCCAACCGAACCACATCCTAGATCTCAGATACGTGTTATCATATGGTGTGTGTGTGTGTGTGTGTGTGTGTGTGTGTGTAAAGGCTTTATGGTATTTACTGTTATAGCTCAGACATATACAATGGTGGTCAGCATATTATAGGGAATCACATAATGAAATTTTGGTGAATTATTCAATGACTGATGCACCAGAGGTAGAGAGAAATACAGAACATAACACTAAAATCACCATCAGGTTTCTACTTATGTGATGAGGAGGGTGCGGGGAGGGGGGGGAGAAAACCAAGAAGCATCCAGACCTCTCCATGATGTCCCAGGTATCTCTTTAGACTCTAACCATTCTGCATGTGGTTTAGCCTTGTGTGTCATATTCACTGAGCTAGGGTTCCAAGTAGACTTCCGGCTTGGGATGGGAGCCTCTGACTAAAAGCTAGTTTTGATCTTGTCTACTCACTGTAGACCTGGGCCTCAGCATGTTGTACGTGGGAAATAGAAGGACCGTGTCTGTCTTTGTCTAAGTGAATGCCTCCTTTCTCTGATCAGCACTTGGGTTTTTTAGAAGCAGACCCCAATAGTAAATGTAATCTCACAGGAAAGTTTGGGGTAGTCAACAAAAGCCATTAATTCAACTATTGAAATAATGAAATTAATGTTTTGGGTTTTGTTTGTTTGTTTGGGGTTTTTTGGCTTGTTGCTGTTGTTTGTTTTTTTGATCAGAGTTACTGCCTTCACCCACAGGAAAGCAGGCCCATGTGGGGTAATGGATTTCAGCTCTGAGCAATATTTGATGTAAAGAAGCAAACACTATGTACACATATGTACCACATCAAGGTATGGACCTTCCAAATAATGCATTCCATGGTGAATTTTAGACTCTCACTTTCTAAGGAACCAATGACTGTACCCCAAGAAGCAACGGTCTCATTTATTGACTTCTTAGATGACTTTCACTGGCATAGCTGCTTAGGAAAGTCACAGAATTTACAGCCAATTAGTTCTTCTGAAAGAACAATACAGAGAAAGACCTCTGAAAGGTCTCTGAAAGGTCTCTGAACATTTCTCCATTGTGAAGCAAAACTTAGCCACATAGGATTCCACTTAATAACTTTGGTTCCTGGATTACACGACTGGATAGGTGAGTGAAGGCCTATCTTGTCTTTTTAATTCTTTCTCAAACGTTGATTAGCTTCCCACATGACCACGACACTTTGCAATGCTCTACTGTTTTTTTTTTTTTTAAATGACTCTTCAAGTTCTTTACTGGCAGAAGCTGTGAGCCATAAAGTGACACTGAGTGGGGTCCTGGAATGCAGGCTGGTGGCCAGGGTCCTTGAAGGAGGGGCAGTGCTCAGTATGACCCAGGCTCAGGGGCTTGGCAACTGAAGGGAAGACCCTGGTCAGGTCAGGAGGATTTCTGAAGGAAGTTTCAGAGATAAGTAGCACCACAATCGTGGAGACTGCAGAGAAGCAGGAGCTGGCTCTGACAGGGAGCAAGCTCCAACACAGAAGAGAAATGGAGACACACAGAAATGCCTGCATTTCCACAGCTGGTGGGTTCCACGCCCAGGATAAATGGATCTCTATCAAAAGGCACACTCCTAAAATGAAAGAAACTCCCATTGGAAATATAGAGTGCTTTTCCCAAACACTAAATGCTGTAACCTATGACATGTTATATAATTAATCCCAACTTCTGCCTATATTAGTAGAGTTATGGAAAAGATCACAAGAATTAATGTATATTAAAGGCTTTTCTTAGACACAATGGTGTATGACTTCGATCCCAGCACTCAGAAGGCAGAGGTAGAAGGATCACCATGAATTTAAGGTCAGCATGAGACTACATACATAGTGAGATCCAGGTCAGCCTAGGCTAGAGTGAGACCCTAGCTCAAACAAACTAAAAAAGAAATAAATAAAAATTAAAAATAACAATTATCTTACATGTGTGAGTCATGTATTGTGGTGTGGTATGCATATTGGTATGCATTTGAGTGCATGTGTGTGCCAGTGCACATAGGGATATGTATGTGTGTGCACATTTGCGTGCATGTGGACATTTATGGAGTCCAGAAGTCCTCAATCATTTGCTACAAGCTTTTTGGAGACAGAGACTCACACTGAATCTAAAGTTCCCAATAGCTCCACTAGCTAGCTGCCAGAGCCCAGGGATTCCCTGTCTCTGCCTCCCAGTGCTGGGGTTACAACTATAACCTGGGTGCTGGGACTCTAAACGTGCCTCATGCATGGGTAACAAGCATGATATCCACAGACCCATTTTCTCAGTTACATGAATGGTTTATTGCAGGCAATAGGTGCCCGGATGTACTAATCTCTCAGTATGAGGAAAAGGGGTCATATTTATTATCATGAACATGACTGGTGTTACCAAGTCCTTGAATGTGAGGCCCACAGAGACAAAGTCAGTGGTGTTTTCTATACCATCACTACTAGCTTCTGAGGAATCTAGTCTCATCTCTGCTTTCAGCAGCTACCTGAGGGTAGCATAAAACTAGATAGTGAGATTATGTATAGAATCCATCCGGCATGTGCTATAACTCAGGGCCTCTTTCTACCTCCCTGGAGAGTCTGTTGTTAAATCCTTACAACTGGATAAAATGTTTTCTTTACAGCTCATGTTAATTGTTTCCTTTCTTATAACTATTAACAATGACTTTATTTGTTTGTCAGTGGCCTTTTCAGGTCACGTTAGCAAAATAATCAGAATTCAGCAGAGGATGGGGAAAACATGCTCTAAATTTGAAGCATGTGTCCATCTTCCTCAGATGAATTTAAATTCCAAGGTCTCTATGTTCTTCAATTCCATATGGTGCCATGAGGCCTCAGCAAATCTCGTCAGATGGCTCTGATTTAGTAATAGGGTCACACATATAGAGCGGCATGTCCCCGAGTCATCTACCATCTGTAGGTCCCTGGAAAAGATTTTGTGGTCCCTGTCAACGGGAGACTGTCTGAGAGACACTGACTTCTAACCTGAACAAGATAGCTTGGGTCAAAAGCTTATTGAAAAGTTAGTAGCTCATGTATATTCCTAAAAGTGGCTTCATGCTATAAGCTGATGAGATGAGCCAGTTTCTGTAGGAGGCTCCTCTCACAAGTGTACTTCGTGGGCACTGGGAAGATAGATCAGCAGTTAAAAGTGTTTGATTGCAAGTTTTCAGGCCTGAGTTCAACTCCCCAGCAGCCACATAAAGGCAGATGCTAAGTGGAGCGTGTGTCTGCCATCCCAATGTGCCTGGGGCAAGTGGAAACAGAGTCAGAAGTATCCTGAAGCCTGTGGGCCACCTAGACTAGCAAACAGGACACAAGGTGGCAGAAGCAAAATAACAAGCTGGATGGAGAGAAAGGACAAACACCCAGAGGGTGTCATCAGACCTCTACACATGCACTGTGCCACTTACACACACACACACACACACACACACACACACACACGCACGCACGCACACACGCATACACACACACACCATGCACATCCACACATACATACAGATACACACAGAGAGAATTCAAAACCATTCATCTCTTGGGTTGGAGAGATTGCTCAGTGATTAAAGGCACTTGCTTTCAAGAACATGTGTCTCCTAACAGAACACTGATTTACCTCCTAAGTATATGAGGTGTGTGGTAGTCTGGTGATGTCCACGATAAGAGGTGATATTTCATGGTCAGGAAGAGTTGCACTGGTAGTGAACAGTACATAAAAAGCCCAACAGAAGAAGGAAGCCATTGCAGGAATTTGGGGTGATTTCTGACCTGTTCTCTTTCTGTCTGAGCATCCCAGGGATTTTGCCTTCTAGACTTTGAATAGCATCGCATTCACACGATCATTTTGATCATTTTGCTTCTCTCCCCCTGCTCCCCAATCTAAACAACAAAAGAAGGAGTTTAACCTCATATCCTCTCTCTGAAATTAGTCCTATTGTCAAAAGATGACAGCTGGATCCTGATTTCAAGAATTTCAGGGTAGAATAAAAACAGCATTTTTGAAGGCATTGTATGAGTTCAAGCAGATCTGTAACGGCCCCTCAGCTAACCATTTTCAGAAGACTTGGGTAAGTAAGATAAAAAGATGCCGTTTCTACAGAGCTGCTTTTATGGGCTAGGTCAGAGTGCTTCTTCCATGTTGTTCATTCCCAGGCGAGGCTCCTAATAGTCTATCTCCTCCGCTAACAGATGCCCGGCCTCATGTCGGAACCAGATCGAGCCACTGCTGAGATGCTATCCAGCGCCTTTCTTATTGAGCCGTTTCCCTAGCAGATGGCGCAATGCTGCAGGCACACTCCTTCCTGTTAATTACCAGCCTTCGCTGCAGATGGAAATGTCAGTCAGCCTCACAGGTCCTGGTTTCTGCCATAGCCTCAGTCCATTGCCTCTACCTAGGAAACATGCTACCAGCACACACCATGTGTTTTGTGACTGCTGACTAGGCAGGCAACAAAAAACAACTTACTTCATGAATATTCATGGAGGAATGTTGAAAGTTCTGTTCATCTGTGATGCTTATAGATCTGCTTAAAGGGGATTGCACCTTCCTAAGAACACTCTGCCCCTTGTTTTCCTACAAGGAAGACATGCGAGTTACCAAAGTGGGTTTCCATGGCAACGCAGACAGGACCACAAAACGTCGGCCATTTGGAGCCTTGTGTAGGAACCGTTTCTGACAAGCCTTCTCCTTATACCTTTAAGTGACACAGAATGATTCTTGTGTTGCAGTAACAGACCAAGGGTTATCAAGCTTAACGGATTAACTAATAACTGGTGGTTTCCATTAAATCCTAATGAACTCATCAGCACATCCATAACCAATATGGATTCCTTCATCATTCTTGGTACTTAAACCTACTACATGGAGATAAATGAATTTCGTCCATGTGATTCTTTTGATTCATCAAGTCGAATTGTTTTGCTCTCTGTGGAAAACTCTTTGGCCATTAAAAAATGGGCATCTTTTCTGGTTTCAAGGAGGATTGTAGGGCTCAGTTTTGAGAGCAGGAGACCTTCAGCAAGCATTTGATTGGGAGGAATTCGAAGTCTTTAATTGTGCATCTCAGGGATGCTGTGTTTTAAAGTAAAGCCTCATGTGGTGATGGAGAGTGTTATCATAGCTCTGGACTCTGTTTAGCAGAGATGGTGACTGAGGAGCCAGCATAATGTATACCAAACATTGGCCAAAAAGTTTCTAATGGGAGTTGAGCTTCTTTATGAAGACAAAAATAATCAGTACCTAGGGTCTCCAAGATGGGCCAGCAATGGAGAATTAAGGCTGGAGAGATTGTTCAGCCGTCGAAGAGCTTGCTTGAAAAGTCCAATGACCTGGGTTTGATGCCCCAGTACCCACATAAAGTCAGATGCACAAAGTGGCAAATGTGTCTAGAATTTGTTTACAGCTGGTAGAGGCCCTTCTGTGCCCAATTCTTTCTTGGTGTCTGCCTCTCTCTGCTTGCAAATATATAAATAATATTTAAAAAGAGAATTACTATTCTTAGATATCTTCTGCTTATGAATTTCTAATGGGAGGAAAGTCCCAGAGTCAGCCCTGGAGATGTCAGAAGTTCCAGCTGGAGACCACATAGTAGGTCAAGTTGAAAGATGGTGTTTGGGACTCCCAGTGACAGTGATGAAGCTTGTGTCTTCTTTGCTGGTTTCTTTCTAAGGAGCAGATGTTATCCGTGTGTTTTCGTGTTGACAAGGAAGAAAAAGCATGCTTAGGTATTTTACAGACAGAACAGAGATGAGGTCATTTTGAATGATCCCTCCCTCTGGAAACAAGCAAACAAGAAAGTGAGAGAGTGTATATTTCACATATATTTCACAAGGTACCCTGAAGGGAGGATGAGGTGAGAAAGCCAGGAGTGCAGCCAGAGCCCTCTACTCCTGTGTGCAAAATTGGCAATGATTGTACCTCACAGTCCAGAGTGCATTCTTGCTGTGCACATCAGAGCTTACCAAGAAGCTAACCGAAGGAAAAAACAATGCTATCATTCACATACGCTTGCAGTCAAGTTCATTTTGAATTTCTCTCATAAGAAGGATGTGTGGTACATAATTTACAAATAACAAAATATGCCATATGCTTTATTGTAGATTCCATATAAACAATGGAACCTTATGGAATTTTTCTGTTGGTTTGAGCCTGACTTTCCTATCTGTAGTCATCTTGTGGTTGTAATTTGTTTGTGGCTTGAAAATTGAATTGCAAGTGCTCTTTGCTCTTTTCTCATGAAATGTATCGTCATGCAGTCTGATGATCTGTTATGAAAAACTACCTCTCACTTTCAAATTAATTATCCTGTTAAGTGAAAGCCTCTTTCGAGTTTCACGCACATGTGTGTCAGGACTTCAAGGCTATGTATTCAGAATTCCATTCAGTGCTCACTGACTTGAGCAAATTCTTTCCCTAATTGGATAAAAGTATTCAAATTCTGGAACATTACCTTTTCAATATTTCTTGCTATTCAGAATGTAGGGGCTACACACTCAACTTATGTTTTGGTTTAACCTGAATTAATGACATTTCTCCTAGCACTTTTTTTTTCTCTTCTGAGCATGTGTAGAGCACGTGTGGTATAGTGCATTGCATGTGGAGTATGCCTGTGTGTGTATGTGGGGGGGGGTGTGGGTGTGTGTGCGTGCGCAGATGTTCACATGCCCTGTGTATGCATATGGAGGCCAAAATCTTTGGGTGCCCTTCTTTGTTATCCATCCACCTATCTTCTTTGAGACAGGGTCTCTTCCTCGACTCAGAGCTACCATTTTTCTGTCAATGAGAGCCAGTGATCCTCCTCTCCACACCAACCTTCATCATGAACTAGGGTTCCAGACATATGTGGTCATGCCTAGCTTTTTATGTGGGTTCAGAGGCATGAAACTCAGGCCCTCCCAGACCGTTCTGCTTTAGTACCTGAGCTATCTTTCCAGCCCCCTCTTTCGAGCTTCTGAAGTCCAATAAATCAGTAAAGAAATAAGTTGAGCTGTGTTTTATGGTGCCTGCCAAGTTCCATGGCATAAATATTTCAGGCATGGGATGTGGTGCCACTGAAAGCAAAGTTGGAAAGAGATGTATATAAGTGTGTTTGACTTTTTAATAATGGCCGTGTTTAGCAACCAACTACAAATTCCTGGAAATGAAACAACAGCCTCCCACAGGCAGCAGATCAAGGGCACCTCTCTACCCTTGATCTCGTCACTCTCTCACTGATCATCTCTTGGATAGTATATACGTCACATCCTGGCTGTGAATTCTTAAATATGCAAAATGATCTGAACTTGCAAAGTCTTATTTAAGAGAAGCTTAATAAGTTGTTGAGCAATTGAGTTCAATGCACGTATATTTAATGAAGCTAATAATCAAACTGAAATACTGGCACATGGACAGTTTAGTGACAATTGGGGTGGCCTTCGGCTTTGTGCCAAGGGAGATATAACAGGATGACCTGGCTTTCAAAGAGGGCAAGAGATTTTTATGTAGTGTAATTAGGGCAAAGCAAGGGGCTTGGTGTGAATTTAGGAAAAAGTTTAAAACTTAGACAGATGAAGAGTAGTAAGAAGATATGTCAGTATTAATTTTGCAATACCATCAGCTCTAAAGTTTGTACTAGTGCAATCTTTGAAAAATATGCCTCTATGCCAAAGAATGTGTGCGTCTTAAGCAACTGGAGAGACCTAAATAGATCGAAAAATCGTGTGACTTAATAATTTTTATTTAGGTTTAAAACCAGCTCTTAAAATTGAACCACTCTAAGACATGAAATAGAGGAGGGACTAGTTGTGCCAGTGAGATTTAGTGGAAGAGAGATGAAGGAAGGGGACAAAAGACAGAAAGGAGGAGGGAAGATGGTCCAAATGAAACTTGTCAATAAAAAAAGAAAACACAAATAGTATATTTATATGTAAATTTACATTTTCTCTTTGAAGATTTCATGAGAAATAAGAGTCACGAAAGCTCTTGCATTACCAAAAATTGCTTGCAAAAACTGTGGAGATAGATAAAAACCATCCTTTTATTTTCTTCTGAATTGGATCTTTCAAGAAAGAGGAAAATTTGGATTAAAAGATGCTAATAGCTTGTGATCTTCACTTGCAAACCAACACTCCTGTGCCTTTCCTGTTAGGTCAAAGCCTTTCCTGTACAAGGAGTCTGAGCACTGTTCATCAAAGTAACCACAAGAGGGGAATCGGTTCCTTTATGCCCGAGGATGAATAGGAAGAACTTTCGGTTGGTATTTTACAAAAAGAAACCAGGCTTTTTGCAGATAGTGAAAGAACAGGCTTAAGTCTCTCCCTAATGGTACAACCAGAGATAGAAAGAACAGGTTTGAGTCTCTAACAGTACAAACAAAGCTATGAATGATTGAAGAACAAGCATGGAAAAAAATTTCCCAAATTAGAAAATGTTCAATCTTGTTAGTAATATATTGAAGGCAATACAATACCATATTCTCTTATAAAAATAAATAAAAGCTATAAGGTATTATTTCATTGCCTCTGCATAGAGATTAGAGAGATTCATAAAGCCACCATGAGATGCTATTCTACAAATCAGTTTCACATTAAGTATCTAGGTGAGAAACACTTGTAATATGCTAAGTTAGTACTTCTAGTTCCCAAAGAAAGAATCAAAAGCACTTTCAAACTTCTATATGCAAAAGAAAAAAAAAGCTTAAATTTTCAAATAGCAGAATAACAGTGAAGTGTATTTTGGTTCATTTCTTCATCTGTTTTTCTATCTAATCATCTAGCAAACTCTGCCCAGGATGGAAAAATATCAAATTGTCCATGGTGGTGAGGACCCACGAATAGGTTAAAGATGATTTGGAGCCTGCGTTTTTCTGTACGTTTGCATTTTCTGTATGAAGCCAAGTTTTGATTTTATAAAGAAACGTAGAAGAAAGCAAAAGAAACTTGGAAAAGAAGTAAAGTGCTTTGGAGGAAAGCAAGTTTGGGTCCTGAGAGACTTAGAACTCCCCCATCTTTTAAAAGGCCTACAGGAGATTTACAGTGTCCTGTGGGGACTGGACAGAGAGCACCCTACAGCATGGCACCTGCTCAAGCCACACCTGTTTCCCTTGCCCAACTCAACCCATCTGCATGGTAGCCAGGGATGGAACAGGAAGATCCAAACCAGCTCTTTCCCAGGCTCGTTAATTCTCTGGGAAAGGCTCTGCGTGTGTGCCCTCCACCTGGTGCAAGTCAAGCCGGTGGGATGCTGCCCAGCTTCCGAGCACAGAAAGCCTCCCGTGTGCACTCCCAGGACTCCCCCAAGCATCTGTTAGGAAGGATCAAGCACTTAAGTCTGCCAAAAATCTCATCATCCATGGTGTCTTTCTGAGGTATTCAGGCAAAACGTGAAGCAGAACGATAGTATTTTGGAAGAGCAGTTCTATCTCTGTAACCCCCAAGAGTGCTGGTTTGGGGAGCCACAGCTGAGCTGAGAAAGCAAGACCAGAACATCCACAGCCGCCAGGGCACCCCCATCAAGTGGGATTCAAAGCATCAAGAAAACAGCACAAATTTGAAAGTGGAAAAAGTGTGAAATCTGCTCTGGGCCATCAGAGGAAGCTGATGTAATCCAGGCTGACTCCAGGGACAGCACCAGTGCCAGCTATGGAGGCCACATGGCTTCTAATGAGGCCAGGCCCAGTTGCAGCTCTGAAGAGTGGGTGTGCAAGCCAAATTTCACCCAAGGACAGAAGCGGCCCTGACAGCTGGTGAGTGAATTAACTTCAGGCAAACCAAGTGGACCCAGGTGGTGGGACATTTCAAATCTTTCCCTTCTGGTAGAAACAGAACAAAACATTGGAGGGAACACAGCCACTAGAGCCTCTTGGTTTCATTTTGGTTTCTTGTGACAGGGAGGAAGCAGAGTGGGAGGGGGATCTTTCAGACTCCAAGGGTTCTGGATCAGCGGCAGGTCAATGTCATTGTGGAGAGAGGAATACAGAAGCTGCTCAGGAGAACTGGTTTATTAAGACAATATCCCACTTGGTTGAAGAACAACTCTTAGGTGATGGGAACATGAAAGAGCATCTCTCTCTCCCTCCCTCTCTCTATCTCCCTCCCTCTCTCCCTCCCTCCCTCTCTCCCTCTCTCCCTCTCTTCCTCTCTCCCTCTCTCTCTCCCTCTCTCTACCTCTCTCCCTCCCTCTCTCCCCCTCTCTCATCTCTGTCTCTCTCCCCAGTCTTGTTCTTAGGTATTTGCACAGAAAACACTGTTAACTTGCACCAGAATGTTTCCATTTCTGAATTAGCACATGCACCTAGTAGGCTGCCCACCTGAGCCTCTCACCCAGAAGGTTCCTTGACCTTGGAATCAGTTCTTGCATTGGATGGACACCTTCATGGGCCTGTCAACAGTCTGAGTCTTGCAGTTTGAGCACCATCCTGCCACCTGGTGGCTATGTGCCTATATTGCAAGGGCAAGTCTTCATGCCCTGTGTTTTCCAAAGTGGATTTGCAAAATAAAGACATTAAAAGCGTTTTGATAAATGTCAGAAAGATGTGAGCATTTCAGGAGGATGGGTAAACTAAAAAATGAGCATATGTTATGAAAGAAAATAGCCTTGCTGATGAGAAAGAGGCCAAATCCAATGTGAGTGGGCAGACAGGAAACAGAAAGTGAACACAGCACCCAGTGTGGGCAAGAGACCCTGAAGCGCCCCTGAAGCTGCTGGTTCCAGGAAGAGGTGTCACATGGCTCAGGCTGAGGTTAGCACCATTCCTACACAGCCCGAGGAGGCGAGGGGTTGGGTACCATTCTGTGCCCCTCCTGTTTGACAATAAGAGCCTTGTTGGTACCATGTCCTCTGACCATTGAAACATCTGCATGCCCAGGTTCCTTTGCTGTCTTTCCTCTCTCTATTTTCCTCTTTCTCTGTCTCTTCTCCATTTATCACACATTGGCCGCCGTCTTTGTACCATCAGCTGTGCTGTGTGTTAGTATCCATGTGATCAGCATGTGGAAGTCAGAGATACCAAGGGAGAAAGAAAGATCAATCATTGATCAGAGCCCAGAGTGCTCAGAGGAGTGTCGGGAGCCAGCCCAGGCTTGTATTTGAATGAAAGTGGCACACTTCACTCTGGAAGTGGTCACATCAGGAACGTCTTCCTGGTAGGCAGTGTCCAGGGATGGGACGGACCCACAAGATGAAAAGAAACAGTATTAAACTAATGTAGTATTTTTCAAATAGAGAGAATGACAATTAAAAGGGCTTAAGAAATAAAAGGAGGAAAACAGGTCCGTGGAAATGCTGGGATGAATAAATTGCCATCGTGAGGGAAAAAATGGAGATGTTTGAAAGGCAAGCAAAGAATCTGAGTGACAGAGTAGACAGGCCTTTGAACTTCACCCTGACGACTCTGGAGTCTGGCTGGAGAATTTTAAGTAGGGGAAGTAGGGGACGATCTGCAACCTGGCAGACACAGATAAACACTCTGCAAAGATAGCTTTTGGGGAAGCAGACAAGGGACCATAGCGGAGGCTCCAGCTAGAAGGCCACAGAGACTCTTAGACAGAGGGCAGCCACTGCAGGTCATGTGGACAAAGACCTCTCAAGATCTGTATAGCCCGGAATCTCCTGCCCTTGGCCTTGATTTAAAATCAGACCTCTGAGAAAATGGTTTCAGAGGGGAACATTTGGACAGACATGTTAAGGACTCAACCAGGGGGAGTGCTTGACATACCCAGTAAGAGGAGAAACCCAGAGGCCAAGTGTGAGCATCCAGGGTAAGCATGGAATTACTTCTGACCAAACTCTCCAGAAGGGGTCAGGAGATGTGCCCAGCCTTTTGGTATGGCATTGGTTCCTTTTCTCATCATTGTGACAAAGTAGCTGACCAAGACAACTTAAGGACGGAGGGGTTTATTTTGGCTCACAGTTTGAAGTTACAGTCCTTTCCAACATGGCCAGGGAACTGAATGTCAGCTTGGTTGCACCATCGCAGGCTGTGTCTGTTCTTGGAAACAATGTACCTCCACACAGCTGTTCGCTGGACTGGTTCAGACATTTCTGGCCAGTGATGGCATCCTGTCACCTCCTCTCAGTCCTGGTGATGGTCTCAAACTTCTGTGGGTCTCTGTGTATTTCAACGCATCTTCAGCCATGAGGGCCACATGCTTCAGTTTGCATCTTGCCTTGAATTAAGAGTGAGAACATATGATTTCTCATGCTCAGGCTAGGTCTCCTCACTTCCCTCATTTCCAGAAAGTCTTGACACTGAACTGTTTCATTGCTGGAAAAGAATTCAAAAGGAAAACTGAAATTGAACTTGGTGCTCTCTATTTTCCTTTCTTGGTTAGTGCCAGTGGGTGGTTTCATTTTTACACTGACTATCACATCCAAATAGAAGGGGAAATCTTGCAATATTTGGAGACAAATATATCCATTATGGGAACAAAGAGGTTCAAATCCTGCCAGACACACTGCACTCTCTCCTAACACAGAAGACAGAGTTCAACTCTGGAACCAAGGGGCGCTCATGTCTAGATCCCCTCTACCATCTCAAATTACTTATTCCTGTGGAGCTCAGCTTTCTCATTGCTCAGAGCAGAGTAATGTGGGTTTATTATGATTATTCCATAAGCTTTTCTTGAGGATTAGGAGAGGTTATTAGAACTTGAAGTCTTACATATTAGGAATCTTCCCCTTCTCTCTACTTTCAGTCCTTGCTTTCATGTGGATATGTCATAGTTTTTCAAACCTGACAGCCTCTAGATTTTTTTCTGACATAAATCATTTTTTCTGATACATTTTCATTTTTACGTCCACCCATACAATTCCTAGCTATTTGTGAAGTCTTGAACACAAGACCCTTGGAGATGTGTGTTTCAGTGACTTTTTGGAGTGGCAGGTGCTTTTGTGATACTCTGTGTTGGTCCCTGTGGCAAAATACCTGAGATATACAACTTAAAAGCAAAAAAAATAATAATATTTGGCTCACTGTTTCAGAGCATTTAGCTCATGGGCAGCTGGGACCTGGAGTAGGAAGACCATCATGGTATCAAGGAAATGTTACAGCCGAGCTGTTCATCTCAGGGCAGCCAGGAAGCAGAAAGAGGGGGAGAGGGAGAGTCTTCTTCTGCAAGAAGACCCTGCAGAAGTTTGCCTCCACTAAGTTACTTTGAGCACCTCCCTGCCAATAACACAGTTAAATTAGGAACTCATCAATGGATCATTTGGTTGAGTAGGTCATAGCTCTCACCAACTGGGACCCAGATCTTTAACACTTGAGCCTTTTGGGGGCCATTTCATTTTGAAATTGCAACATCCACCTGCGGGGTTTCTGCCACTTTACCTCCTGCTGAGGGATACATTCCCAGGCTTTAGCAAGGCTACCTGACCCTGGAAGGATTTCCTCTTGATTTTTCCTGGATTCTCACTTCTCACTCCTCATTCTAGTCAACTTATATTTGCTCAGAAGTCAGTTTAGCCCTCATATTCTCTGTACATCCCTACCGGAGACTCCTCTGAGCTGGCACCCCACACGCTGGCTCTGGTTTTCCATAAACCTTCACACTTGCCTTGGTGAGTTATGATCACCTGTTTACACACACATGGATGTTGCCAGGCTGTGGTTTCTTAGAGAGGGCACAGGTTTTATTTGTCCATCTCCATGGTGTTATTTTTATTGTTTAACACACAGTTGGAGTTTCACAACTTCTCTTGTTACTCTTCTGTATGTCTGGGTCTTTCCTTGACACAACTCCACCACCCCGACAGGGAGGTCAAGGCATGGTTTTCTTTCACTGGAAACATCAGCCTCCTCCTTGAAATATACCTTAGAACCAAAGGAAGATCATGACAAGAAGAAATGTCTGTGTTTGTAAGGTTGCTGACTAAATGTATTTGAGATTGCTAAGTTCAATGAGCTTTTAAGGTGGCATCTCCTTGGGAACACTTTTTTTATTTTTGCACAATTATTTTTAATGCTCAACTTTCTTGTATTTTAAATACATTTCTTGTTATTCAATGCATTTTTGCTTCTTTTAAGTTTTATTTTTCTTGTTCAGCATATATTACTAATATAATATGAGATGACCATATAATTAATTCTGTAGTATTTCTCATTTTTTTACATTTAGTTATGTTAATCGTAACTTTAAGTTCTTTATTGAAGGGAAGATTCCTAGACCATTTCTCAGACCTAACGCATTTAGATCTGCAAGTTTAACAGCTTTCTTTCAAAATTTCTCATCTGGGAAAATATCAGTCATGGTGCATTTATGGAAGTTCAATAAAAGATGCATATGTTATATGTAGTTTCTCTCTACACATACATAGGTATCAATGTATTTTCTTTTATGTCTTTGATCTGAGGAAAAGAACTGCATTACTTATTAATGTGATATTCTAAAGAATTGCTTCTCTAGATCAAACGGGGTTAGACTAGAGACATTCTCAAGGTTTACACACTGCATTTGGAACATCTTCTGTGTCCATTAGTTACTTTTCTCCTTGCTGTGACACAACACAAAATACCTGACACAATTTTTAGGAAGGAAAGGTTTCATTTAGCTCACAGTTTAAGAGTACAGCTCATCATGGTGGGGAAGGCATGACCATTAGATTAGTTCTAACAGTGTGAGACAGGTGATGGCATTGTGTCCAGGAAGGGCTCACTGACAGCAGCTCCAGGTCGAGGAAGAGACCAACCACATCTCAAGACAGAACTATGTGGATGAGCCATGAGAGAACACCTACCTTCCTGTTGTCTTTGGCCTCTATAGGTATGTGCACGCAGCACAAATGCATACGTAACCTCTCTCTCTCTCTGTCTCTCTCTGTCTCTCTCTCTCTCTCTCTCTCTCTCTCTCTCTCTCACACACACACACACACACACACACACACACACACACACCCACAC